>JAHZMV010000739.1:0-31017 GCA_027743765.1 Coecobrya sp. COE2
TACTATGTGTATAATATTATGTATGTGTGTGAGTGTGAGGGTTTAGCATGACTTTATATCATTCGTGAAAATGTATTAAAATTGAGAGTAGTAGCAGCAGCAGAAGTAGTGAACAAGAAGAGTGAAAAACGAAATCTTTATTGCCTACAACATGTTCACCTCTCTCTCTCTCTTTCTACCCAACAACTTTTTTAGCGACGACGGCCAGGCAAACGCAATAAACTCTAGAATTAATATATGAGCTCCCTGCAGTATAGATTTTATGAAAAATGTATATGCATAGCATATAACCAACACCAACAAACATTGAAAGAAAGAGAAAAAAGTTTAGTAGCTCGTATAATTTTTTAAGAACATATATACGTCCTATCTATCTACATGCATAACACAAATACTTTACACCCGTCTCTAATGTAAAATGTATGTAGGTTTTAAGCGTATGTATGCATTGTATGGAATCCTTACACAGAAAATAAAGATTTTTTTGTGTGAGAAAAAGGCAAATCCATTTTCATTCTCCCCAAGTTTTTTTGGTCGAGTTTTGGTCAGATATCTTTTCTCTCGTGTTTTAGCTGCTGTTACTGTTGTTGTGCTCTAGAGCGCTGGTGGTGGCGGTGGTGGTGCTGTAATCGTCTGCCCAGAAAAGTTTGTGCCGTGCCGAATGATGATATTGATATACATACATATTATACACACACACTTGCATAGCACCATGCACGGCAAATACATAAAATTCGTTAATACTTGTTCTCATCAGAAACTGAATGCACACAGACTTAAGATTTTCATGAAGTGTATCCCACCGTCAGGCAAGGAGGCAGGTTGGCCTAGAGTAGTAAGTTAGTTGGTAAGGTAGGTACTAAAAACTAAAACTCCATCATGTCAGTGACTGACTGAGCATTATACTTGATATCTTGCATCATTGCTTGCGCTGCTTGATGTTGTGTTTTATGCATGCAGCCTTTTACTTTTTATGCTTGTGCTTTTATCCAAAGAACTACTGTGTGTGTGATCCTGTGGAGTTGCAACTGGGAAAATAAACTGTTGTGTAACGGTAGGAAAGGAATCCTCCCCTTACTTTTCTTAGCTTTTTTTGTCATCATCGATTGTGTGTATAGCGCAAGGAAGACGGATCTTCATCTGCCACATAAACTTTCTTTTAAATGTTTGCTTTACCTCTATTGCGTGCTTGCCGTATTACATGCAACAGACGGATATAATTATTCGCATCCTTCCTGGACCATGTCAGGAATGAAATTGAAAGTTCCATACAATAATTTAACAACAAATAATATTATGCATGATGCTATTTATGAATGATGATGCTGGAATATAAAGTATGAGAGGCACGATGTTGTTACTTTTACTACTATGTATTGACTATGGCAGAATAATTGCATAATAATATATTAAAGTTGTAGATTCCAATTTGGTAAAAATGTTGCTAACTGAACTGTATCGCATTTGTATTCTGCTAGTTTCATGTTTCATTTCATCAGATATTTTATAACCGTTTCCGAAAATGTAAAGCTGCAAAATTATTTGTTGCGTATTGTGTAATAAAAGTATTATTTGTCGTATGCCACTCCGTGAGTGAGATGATGATGCTAAAAATACTACACACTATCACTCCTACTATCACACCTACAATTGTATTGCTAAGATCCAGCGAGATGACAGTAAAATGTACAGAAGCTAGGGATTCTTAGTCAGACTTGTAGGCAGTATTTTTGTTATATTTCCATATGCCCTACGTACAATTCCATCAACCTTCTATCGTATAATCGTATTTCCATCATCCAATACCAAAAATAGTTTTTTGTCCTTATTTGTTCACAGGAAAATTTCCTCTCATTGCTCTTTGCTGAACTCTGCACTTGTCATATATTTTCGACCACAAAAATAGTGCGTGTCTTTCCAAAACAAGCCAACGCATTTGGGAGATGCATGGTCTTTTGGAATTGTATATAAGGACCTCTGGATGCACATCACTGATCCTATAAATAATATTTCGTAGACTTCTCGTTTCGATCGAATGCGATCATGCTACTGTAACTTCTTTTCTTCATGATACTTACATACATAGGTAATAGGCATATTGATCACTCCTTCGTGTAAGCGGAAATGTTAGCATGATTTATGCTTTCTTTATAGTATATTGTGTGGATATTGATGGGGAAAGGTACAAATACGATGTCATACTTGTATGAATGTATTGATGTATTTTTATACATGTTGAGAATGCCATTTTGGTTGCTTATGCACAATAATGAAATGAAGAAGTACAATAAACAGTCTTTAGTAATTAAACTTTTCGATTTTATTGCGACCAAAAATATTCATGAGCAGCGTGCGCACACAAGCCTGTGGCGAATAAGTATATTGAAATTATGACCTAAGGTCACGAGTAATTTACAGGCGTGATATCATCCCGTAATGTGTCACACAGTCCCTCGTGATGGCCTTAACATTAGGAGTTCCTGTACAAAAATTTAATGCTCGTTTGATATAGGTATATGACAATTGAATGGTTAAGAGATCGAAGTTTTTAACAAAAACCAGAAAATTTCCAACTAACCTGTAAGAGCCATCGTTAAATCAAATTCGTCCTTGTAAATTTGTAGGACTTTCTTGGCTCCTTTCTCGCCGCCAACAGCGAGACCCCAAAGTAATGGTCGTCCAGCGAAAACCTAAAACAACGAATCGAAATTATTGTGAATGCAAAAACAAGAATTTGGGGCACGCTTAGATTGATTAATCAAAGATCAAATTCAATTACCATTTTTGCACCAAGGGCTAATGCCTTGTAGACGTCGGCGCCTGTAGAGACGCCTCCGTCAATATACACTTCACAGCGTCCTTTAACACGGTCTACAATGCTTGGTAATGCATCAATCTAATAGAAGAGGTATTTTTTGTAAAACTAAAAGTAAATTAAACTGACTCAAGTTTCACATAATTAAATTCCTTACTTTGTAATGCTAAACAAAGTAAAAAAATTATTGCCCATTAAGATAAACATTACATAAGTTATCTTCCCTTTTGTGCAAAACTTTCCGATCTAACCTCTTTAGCCAAGTGACATCATTCCATGTAAGTGCCTGATCCAAAAGGACATCATGAAACGCAAAGGATGCGTCTTTGTTCTGACTCATTGCATTAGAATTTTCAGAGTTTTGGGGAAAGTTTGCCAGTCTGTGTTTATAATTACATTTATATAAAACCTGTTTTTCGAAGCCACGACTGAACACATTCATTAAAGCATGTTTTATTTAATTTGACAAAAATACCTAAGATGTGGAGGCAAAGCAAATCCCTCTCTGAGGTTTGCCCTTCTCCTTCCGAAATATGGGGCATCAACCGTCAACACCAACGCCTCAAACCCGGCTTTCTCAGCTCGTTTCACCAGACTTTCAGTAAGTTTTCTATGAATGGGAGATTTCTCAGGTTAATATCGGGAATATTGATTTTTTTTCAATAAAACGATACACTCGAATATGTTGCTTTCACCTGTCCTTGTAAACGTAGAGTTGGTACCATCGCCTTGCATTCGGAGCTGCGGCTGCAACTTCTTCTAGACTAGTGGTTGAAATTGTGGACAATATGTGAATGGTGCCCATTGAGGCAGCAGCTATAAAATTATTCATGAAATTGATCCATTATCATAGTACTAGTGGTAACACTACAGAAAAACATGAATTCATTTAATATGTACCTCGGACATTGGCACATTCGCCCTCCGGATGTGCTAATTTCTGCATCGCCGTTGGTGAAACTCCTAACGGGAACGATACAGGCTTCCCCAAAACCGTGGTGGAGATGTTTCTTTTCGAAACATCTATCAACATTTTTGGACGGATCATCCATCTAAAACATAAATGCTCATGATAATTTCCATTTTTTTGGAAATCACACATTCTACTTTGAAAAATAATATTATACCTTTTAAAAGCGTCCTTGTTATCACGTAAAGTAATTTCGTCGTCAGCACCACTTTTGTAGTAATTTAATGTATTTTTATCCAGCACCTTTAGGGCAGCTTGTTCAAAATCTGGCACACAAACTAATTTGTCCATGTTACTACTTTTGACTATGAAATTGTTTTCTTAGTACAGCAAAGTGAGTATCTCACTGATCCGGTGTCCAAAATGGAAATGACCATTTTGCCTTGACTTGCAGTCTAATTTACTTTCTTTCGTGACGGCTTCACAAGGACAGCCATAAGCAGAGGTCAATTAAAATATTCAGTGTATTGGTTGGTGAAATCAATGAGGATGAGCTTGCTGAAAACTGACCAAACTAGTAAGCTCTCAGGATATTTTCCTTAAACTTATTATGTAAGCAATGCACAATTAAGGACATGGAAGGATTGTATATTTTCTATAGCACTATATTGCATTGCGGCATCTGTACATTTCCATTTTAGATTTCTGTTTTATGGGTACGTATTTAATAATACAGAAAGCTTTCCACGTGGCTTAAAAATGAACGCTCTATCCCAATCATTATTGCGTGAGTGACTGACATTGATAAAAGGTTTCATTTTAAAGTATTTATACCAAAGCTTCATGTGAGGTATGTATAGGTAATGTGTTGTATTCTTCTAACTAGACCTATGTTGCTTTTTATCGTGGGACCAAGTTGATAAATCCTGGATGATAATTATCGTATTGGTACTTGTATTCATGTTTTTTCGTCACGCCATGTAGATAAGTTGTCAAAATATGCATGATGATACATAATATGGGACGTAAATTGAAGAAGAAACCAGTATGTTATGAAGAATTCCCCACTCTGAAAAAAATAACGGTAAGAATGGAATAATGTTGCACCATGTATGTTTTTAATTGCACTTCTGTCTATGAAACCCATTTTGCTAACTGATGTATAATCTTGAATAAACTGAAGTTTGAGGTACATTCCTAACCATTATGAAATCACGAGCATAATAATCATTGACTGTACAGTTGTATATTGACGTATTCTTAATGCGCAGTAAAAAATCCAATACATATATTAAAAATTCAATAGCTTATAGCTGGGTTTCTTTCTTTTCATTAAGAAACATTCCACATGAGTATGTCAAAGACATTAATTTAATACTGCCACATTCTCAGAATATTTCTGAGGTCTTGCTTTTTGGGCTTATATTTTAGCAAATAAACAGCAGCTGCAGAAAATACATTAATTATGCAAGTTAAAACGTACCCTATAACTCTCCAGCGTCATACTTGCATAGGTAGATATTTTACATTCATTGTCATTTTTCATATCTAGCCAGAATTCTAACAACAAACAACCTCTTCATCCAAGTCGGAAGAAAGAACTGTTGCGCTTTCAGCCGGCGTATGTAGTCATGGACGGGCAGCGGCTGGATCTATGAGATCCCCAACAAGGAACTGTATTGTTTAAATCAATAATGGGATGAATGAGTAATGAAGATGGAAACTATATCAGATGCATTTGTCTAGTTACAAACCGAACGTACTATACGATGTAGTAATTATTTGAAACTAAAAACTGTGTGTTAGATAATTGGTGTAGCATTCACGAATTTTTATCACATATACGTACTGCCCTAGAAAATTTCGTACAGATTTCATAAATAAATTCATTACAACAACAAGAGTTGGCGTTTTTATTATTATACATATGTGAAATGGAAGCCGATGACATCCGTTATTATGAACGCATTCCATCTAACGAATATTCATTTTCGATATCACACATACGGCCGTCTTCCACAGAAAACGGAGCCAACTTCTGTATTGCTAATTTCATAGTACATTTTTATACCCCTATTATATGGTGTATATGGTTTGTTAAATGTAAATTTTGAATGGACAATATTTTATCCAGTTTTTACGGAGGAGCCAAATAAGTTTGACTGGAATAATGAAAATCCCAATAATGTTGCTGTTGCCCAACCAAGTGTAGAGGATGAAGATACCTTCGAAGACCATGTTGTTGGAAAAAGTTACGATGCATTTGAAAACAAATTGATGCAGGGCTTTCTAGAAGCGCCGAATCTCGGACTGGTCTCAGCTCCTCCTGCCATGTTTGATTATCAACCTCCTTTACAGGTGAATAATAACAATGAAATATCCATGAAACAATAATTATTGCATCAACGTTTCATTGTGCTTGTAACTGGATTTCCAGAGAATTGATTTAACTGGCAACAAAATAGAAGTACTTCCCGAACACTTTTTTGACGAGCTTCCACAGTTGGCCTGGTGTGACCTGAGATACAATAGGTTATACAGCATACCACCAATGACAGCAGAGCATCACAATCTTAAAGTTTTACTACTTCAAAATAACCGACTTTCACGTCTTCCTTGCACACTAGGTAAATCTTTAAAATACGTAGGAATTTAGGAAACAATAAAATCAATTTAGGAAACATAATTAATATCAAATCATCAACCTAATAAATTATTCATGATTATTGTTCATAGCACGGGCTACAAATCTCCACACGCTGGGCTGGACCAACAATGACATTTCTGATCCGCCACGACTTATTCTTCTCAAAGGCTGTAAAAGCATCTTGGATTATTTGCGTGCCAAGCTTGCAAGCGAACTTTCACTTGGTAAGAATACACAGTAATAATATGTACATGCTTATTTGTTCAGAGTATTCTGTCTTCATTGAATATTTATTCAATATTATGCTTCCGTTAAATAGATGAGCAAGAAAATCAGGTAACTTTTGAGCACGACGAACAACTTGAAAAGGACTTGGCAAGTACTGCAAGAAAACGGACAGCGAAACGAACAAAGTCAAGGCAGAGTATATTCTCTAACGAATCAACTAAAACCTTGGCAGATCAAAAAAAGAAAGAGGAAGATGAAAGGAAGAAAAGGATTGATCGGTTAAAGTACACGTGGGACTTATGGAAAAGCATTCCGTGAGCATAAATCTTGATTTTTAAAAATGAATTTTACTTGAATATTTCTGCAATCATTGGTTGATATTCCAAATTTGTATTTAGATATAATGGGGTAAGCAATCACACTTTGTTCGAAAAGTCTGTCCAGGAAGTGAAAGATGAAGTGAAAGCGAAGTTGAACCAACACAGGGAAGCAGTTCTTCAGAAAATGAAGTGAGTTTCCGACAAGCATGTAATGCAATACGTAGAAATAAGATTTATCGTAAAAGGTGTAATACGTATTGAATAATTATCAATTTCTAGGGATAACGATGCTTTAGGTAAGTGGAGGTGGGATGCCAAAATGTTACAAATGAAAGGTCCAAATAAGCCATACAACGGGGTAGAGATGCCTTTCGGAACAGACGCTGACAATATTCAGCAATCTGGTGTTTCGTCACAAGGGTAAACAAGCATCGTTCCTATTATTTTCTTTTTAAAATATATGAAACGTTGTAACATTGTTAAGGAAAAATTACTGTTGAGTTGACCATGTTAATTGTTTCAGCCAACAAGTTGTCGATCCTACAACCTTCCGTTCAACAATGACCGATTGTATGAAAAGGTTGCAGTATTTGGCTGAAAACCCTGCTCCAATTAGTGACACAGAAAAATCGTTGGAAAGACTCAAAGAGGTACGAATACTTCGCTGGAGATTGTTTAAGTAGCATTGGAAAAGAATTGAGGAGGTTAAGAGTAAAATTTGAGTTCATTTATCGGCTATTCATTTTTGCAGGTGGAAGATATTCAACGCAAACTATTTGACATGAAATTGAAATGGTCTGTAAAATCAAGTAATCCTATTTGATTATGATGTGCAAATGAAACATGGGGCCGAGAAATGAAAAATTTATTTGCTGCTTTCATTGTAAAGATTTACAAAAATGTTTTCATAAAATCGCTATAAAACAAATTGGAAAGCCCATTTCTGTCTTATTTATTTTACAAAACCAGTATATTTATATATGTACATACATTATTCTTATCGAATTTAACTAGAATTTACAATTTTACGGAAAAAATATTTTAGTATTAAATGAACATACTTTTATGGGACCAATTATTACAAGTTTAGAAACCACCATATATGTCATCACAATTAAAGAATACTTTCTCTTGAGTACAAAGCATTATTCTTTGCTAGTATAACTTTTTAAAAATTCAGATATCTTGTACTCATTCTGAAGGAATTCAAATACCATGAACAGCATTTCCTGATCATTTGGAAAGCATTCAAATGACAAGATGAACCAATAGAAAGCATAAATCATTCCCCATGTATCAAAACACTGTTGAAAGTCTGATTTACTCCTTCCCAAATTACATCCCAGTGCTTCGCACGTGTCTACATAAAGTTTGCAAAACTTGTCCATGTTGGCTTTCTTTAATTGGGTTTTAGGAACACAAGTTAAAATTGCAGCGGTCAGTTCAATCGTCGGATCTTTGTATCCAAGCAGTTGCCAATCAATGACTTTTACGGGTAATTCTGTATCCTCTGCTATCATAACATTAGGTGGCCAAAGGGATTTTTCGAGGTTTCTTTTAAAACTAATTCAAAATATTCTGAGACATGATCGACTAGATGCTTATATGCCGTCCGTAATTCAGTTGAAGCGTTATTTGTTTCTAGAAAAGGATCCAGTCTTGTAACATTACTCTTAACTAGTTCCATTATCATAGGGGATCCTAGATTTGGCTCACGAATTCCCACAAGCTCAAAAACTTTGCTACCAGTAGACTTCTCTAAAGTCAAACTAGCACAGTGAAATTTTGCCAAAAAATGTAGTACTTTCCCCAAATTTTCTTGCCAGTGAATCGACTCTGGATTCAGCATTTGATACCCCAATGGTCTCAAATTGGGACTGATAAAACTATATCTATAGTATAGTTTCATATCTGTATGCTGTATGATACACTTTTATTTAAAATATACTGAAATATTTTCAGATACGACTAAATCAAGTGAAGAAAAATTCATTAATGAATAGAGTTGCCGAATGTATATTGAATCTGCAAAAACTATTACACAAATAAAAGGAGGAAGAGAACGATTGATAAACTAAAATGTTTAATGACATGGGATTTATGGAATAGCATACATTCCTTTTTTTCTCATGGAAAGTATTTACTTAATATAGGTACATACAATTTTCACTTGGGTCATATTAATGGGTAGAGTAATGACGCTTTGTTTGTAAAGTCAATGAGGGAAATGACGGATGAATGTGGAAATGAATTAAGCTAGCGCATGGAAGAAGTTTTGGAAAAAAGTGAATTCCAAATTGGGATTCCCAATAAAATCATTTTGCATTTTGTCACATTCACATTTCCCCTGATGTATTTACGTATAGGTAAGTGCACATATTATGTCGGTGGCATACAGAAATTAGGGTTTATTGGTTGTAGTGGATATTTTTTCAATACAGTGGTGCCGACGCATTGGTTAAGTGACATGTGGTGAAGTTACTAATAAGCCTTACCAATTTTATTTTATTCATTTTTGCAATGCAAAGGTATTTAACGTAAACTCTAACGTAATTAAATTAGTCCATACGATCAAGTAATCCTATTTTATTATGATTTGAGCCTTTTCGTATGAAAATACGGTATATTTATTGCACAGTAAAAAATTGCAAAATATGCTTTCATAGAACATTATAAAAATCAATTACAGTAAACGGCTTATTTTACGAAGTCAAATCTGAACTGAATGTTTACTTTTATTATTCTTATTTAATATAATTAAAATACAATTTTTTTACAAAATTATTTACTTTTTAAATACAGCTAAACTATGATATTTGATTGAAGGAACAAGTTTGGAAGACACCATATATATCACAACCACAGAATACTTTCTCTTGAATGTAAAAGTTTTATTCTATGCTACTATAACTTTTTAAAAATTCAGATATCTTGTACTCATTCTGAATGAATTCAAATACCAAGAAAAGTCTTTCCATGTCATCCGGGAAAGAATCAAATGAAAGGACAAACCAATAGTATGCATAAATCATTCCCCATGTATCAAAACACTTTTGGAAATCAACTTTACTCCTTCCAAAATTGCATCCCAGTTTCTCACACGTGTCCACATAAAGTTTGCAAAACGCATCCATATTTTCTTTCTTTAATTCTGCTTTGGGAACACAAGTTAAAATGGCAATGGTAAGTTCAATTGCAGGGTCTTTGTATCCCAGCAGTTGCCAATCAATGACTTTCACCGGTAATTCAGTATCCTCTGCTATCATCACATTGGGTGGCCATATATCACCGTGAATTACACAAGGAAATTTCGAGGCTTCTTGCAAAGTCAATTCAAAATATTCTAACACATTATCTGCGATATATTTGTATGACGCCCGTAATTCAGACGAAGCATTATTTTTTTCTAGAAAAGGATCCAGTCTCACGACATTAGTCTTTGCTAGTTGCATTATCATTGGAGGCTCTAATTTTAATCCACCAATTCCCATGCAGAACGGGAACAGCTCTGAAATCGTTGTGCCAGAAGACTTCTCTAAAGTCAAACTAGCACAGTGAAATTTTGCCAAAAACTTTATAACTTTTCCCAAATTTTCTTGCCAGTGAATAGACTCTGGATTCAACATTTGATACCCTAATGGTTTCAAATCTCCGATGACCAACATGGAAGCATAATCATCGTCTGTATTATTATTGGAATTTTTGGAGATTTTACCACAATAAAATTTGCACAAATTGTTCTCCAATTCCGGGGCTACTTCAATCATCCTTGGCTTAACTATCGCATAAAATTGAATTTCTCTTTCATCAAAGTTCTCACAGAGCGTAAGAGCTCTGTACTCAGGGTTTACTGGGAGCAACTTAACTAAAATATTTTGATCTATCCCACCTTCTATTTGGAATGACACCCTACATAAATTACTTAAGAAACCAACACCATCCTGAATGTTTCCCTCAACGGTAACAGATTTGGGAAGTGGGGTCATTCCTACATTTTTGCAAATCCACTCTTCCGTAATGTCATTTTCCGTTTTTGGGAAGGTGGAGTTCTCATCGACAATGGATTCGATGCCCATTTTCTGCAAATGTAATATTATGTATAACATATTAATTTGGTGTTTCAAAGTACTTTTTCGACTTCGGTATGCACCGTGCATAATATGTATTTTTTAAACTTTACCTTGCAGCGATTACAAGTACTTAATTGTGCAAAAGATCTCGTTTTAGCAGTGGCAGAGCTATTGTAAATGTATTGTGGTGAATTGTACCAATGCGTGCCGGCTGTTTAATGTCGAACTGACAACTGACACTATACCAATAATGTAACGTGTCTAGTGGTCTAGTTGCTGGATTCATGGGTACAGCATAGCCTGAACTGTGAAATGTTATTTATACCATTTTTTATCAAGTTCATTTCACCATTAGGCATTGTACATACATTCATACCAAAGTATAAATATCTGATCTCTGATATCTTGTGTACAGCCTACTAGAAAACATCATAGAAGCATGCATGGACAGATAATTGAATTGGTTGATGATGGTATAATGAATGTGAATTTGAACTAATAAAGCATAATTCTTCATATAATGGATGATGCACTTTTTGTTATTTAAAGCAGACTGAAATGTTTTTTTAATATTATTAAATCAAGCGAAGGTGAAATTCATTATTAAATATAATCTCAGAAGTAAGGATAATACATATAGCCATAAAATGTACAGAATGAGAAGACCCTCTAACTACCCCATCTTTGATATCATTTCCAGGTACTATAACCTCTAATCATTTTCCAGGAAAATATTACTCCATTATAAATTAGTCTACTAGAAAGTGTCGTTAATGATATGTCCAACGGGTCAGTATTTATGTGCTCATAAGAATTTCAAAGAAGCCGTTCTACGTTCTACTAACAACAATGATAACTGCATAGCAGATATGATTGATATTCGGAATTTAGAACCAGAAAATGAGCGCTGTAGAATTTGTTATTTCGCATCAATCTCCATCATAAAAATTATTTTTGTGTAGAGATATTGTTTAGAGCGTGAGTGCATACAAATGAAATATAATGATATGTTATCTGTATGTAATATTATTTATTGATTTCCAATCAACGAACATGTTTATACAAACGTGTGTAGCTTCCTTTATAAAATATTAAAGTGTTGTCTACAATTACAATTATATATAATAAATGCTTAAGTGCATTCACTTAATAGAAATTCGGGAAGGTTATTTTCCTCACACATCACCCTAAACACATTTGCATACTTTTCATAGTTTTTCCCGTAGCACTCTATTGACGGAAGAAAAACAAGGTACCCAAATGCTATGCCCCAAGTGAAAAAGAAATTTTCAAATTCCTCCCAAGTCCTCCTCTTGATCTTGGTTTCATACCCTTTGTCTTTGCAAAGTTGTTCAAACTCATTGTAGTACCGTCGAAGAAATCGTCGCAGATTTTCTGTTGTAAGGTGTTCTTTGGGGAGCACCGTGTAAAGCATGACGGACAAGTCATAAGTAACATCCCTGTAGCCCAATAATTGCCAGTCCAAAAGCTTGACCGGAAGGGAGTCATGAACTTGAGTATTTGGCGGCCATACATCGCCATGAATTAAACAAGGGCTTAGTTTTCCCTTTTGGTCAACTTTATCCAGGATTGCACGTGAGTATGGCTTAAGCTTTTCGTAACGAGTCCAAACTTGCTTAGAGATGTTGTTAGATGTTAGTAAGTTTTCTAGGATTTGAAACCCATCGTCACTCATTGTTTCAACCTGAGCCATCCATTCTTCACTATATGTGATTCCTTGCATGAAAGGGTATAGCTCAGGAAGTGGTATTCCTTTAGTTATCTCCACAGCCAGAGCTCCAAAATGAAGCCGTGCCATAAACGTTATCAGGCCATTTATAGCTTTCTCTGAGGCATCTCCAGAAAAGTCCATCATTTGATACCCAAGAGCCTTCAGGTCTTGCATAACCAGCATGGAAGTTCTATTTGTCCCTTTGGTTGGATCTCCTGGCTTGACTCCACCGTGAAAATATTTGCAAACATTTTCTTCAATTTCTGGAACTACTTCAAGAAGATCGGGCAGAATGATGGAATAGAATTTTATTTCCCTTTCGTCTGCTGCATCGCAGAGAGCAAATTCTAACCATTTAGGGTTTGTAGGTAGCATCTTGACAATAATATCATGCTTGTCACCATTTTCAGTTTTGTACGAAACGCGACAAATTGAACTTAAAAATCCAATTCCTTCTTGAATGTCCCCCTCAATGTAAAAACTCTCCGGAATAGCAATGTGTCCTGTAACACGTTTCACCCAATCTGGTGTGATTTCTTTACTGGACGCAGGGATTGGAAGATTACAACTGGTATCACTAGCCATTTTCTAAAATACTTTGTTGTATTTTAGAAGTCAGATTTAAATTTAAACGTACGTACGTAATACTTGATAAAAGTACGGAGGTATGTTTCTTGATATTCAATTCGATTCTTTATACTTTTTATACATGAGAAAATTAAAGTAAATCATAACGCTTAACGCTTCTAATCTCTCGTGCGTCTGACTTTGAAAATCTCCGTACAGATAAAAGTGAACAAATATCGGCTCGCATGACATGCATCATCATCATCATACTTTCATTTACATCAATCATTTTAGTCATTATCATCTGAGCCGAATTATGAGTATACCCACACAAGCAAAAATACATACAATAAGAAGGTATGAAGTGCTTTGAAATTCAAGCAGTCACAAATGAAGTTTTCATTACGTTTGATTGTACTAAGCGTTCATTCCAGTTCATTCACTTTATATTTTAGTACGAGTCAAATTAATATTTTGGTACATATGTATACGTGCTCACGATGTGCTGTAACGCAAAGGATCAACAGTGGACTAATGGATGTATATTGCATTCGTTACAATGTACATCAAGTGTAAATATCTAAAATATTATTCAGCCAGTGACGGACGATTCAATCCAGCTAGCTAAAGCGTTGAGCAAGCAAGTATTGCAATTGTTTGCTGGCTGAAAATGGTGAATGAAATGAAATGATTTCGGATGTTATTCAATGTCCATTGAATGTTACGCTAGTGTGAGCAAAAAATGATAAACGAAACTTTGTAACCATATAGGTACAGGACAGAAATTCGTTGCACGTGAATTGTCGTATTATTAACAAAGTGAAAAGTTTCATCATATCTATGATTATAAATGATACAAAATACAAGATATGTACACAAATGTGTATTATGCGTGTAGTTGTCACTGCATTTACAGATGTAAAGATGTACAGATTTACAAACGTAGGCATATATTATCTAAATTCAATGTACCAAAATGGGACCATGCCATTGCAAATTTCAAATGGAATTGCTATTTATTTTTATTTAAATTAAGACATATAGTTATATTGCTTATTGTGTAAAAGACACAATTACAATAAAAAATGTATTAAAAGGATATAATTATTCCGTTTCCTTTTGCTCCATCAAAAATTGAGCCATCATACTTTCATGCATCACTCTTAAGGCTGCTGCAGTTTCCTCTGCGCACGGCTGAACTTGGTCTGCCGGAAGGATAAATCCAAATGTTCCTGTATCCCTTAACTCATACGTATAAGCAAACCGAGATCCATAAGGACCTTTAAACCTGCGAAATAATTGGATATCATGACAGAAGCGCGTGTATATTTTAAAGAAATTATACAGTCGCATAATAAGATGATTTTACCAATCTGCAGATGTTCCACAAGCTTCATACAAAATTTCATCAGAATTGCCGGCCTGGTACTCTGTCCCATGAATTGCGTGTAAAGCTGTAATCGCGTTATTCGCTATGAGAAGCTGTAAATAAAATGTTTTCACGAGACTCATTTGCAAACACAGTGACTGGGCAGTGACATAAAACAATGAGCTATTATTGTATATCTTACATCAGTATCAAATTGGGGATATCTTTCTGGTCTTATTTCTCTGCACCCAAACGATAGAAGGATAAATTGACTGTAGCTGTGAAGACTGATATAACTAATGACATTTCTAGTGAAAGCGAAATCCGTGAAACTCTTCGTTTCTGGACACGAAAAAGGCACTTTTCCGGCATATGTTTCTGCACACTGATCCGAACTACTTCCTCCCTCTATGACACATGCAGAAAGTTTTTTATAACCGTTTATTTAATTTGGGCTTATATAAAAGATAAAAATTATGTATACTCAAGTGTCCAATATCGTAATTCCTATTCGGATCTGTCCTGTAGTAATTTTAATTATTGAGCATTAATTCTTTTCAAATATCAAAATATCATAAACATTTTATTTTCTAGGCTATTCATTAAACTAGTAGAATTTTCAATTTACCCAGAACACGCTGCTAGTGGACTTCCATTTGTTTGCCGATTCTAAAATATTAAAAGCAATTCGTTAATTATTATCTGTGAAAATGAACATTTATAGCGTTTTCGATTTCATGAGCGTTATAAAATACCTTTCTCCAAAGTCTGTTCATGGTCCATGAATATTCAAACCCGTCTGGGTTTATACTACAAACAAAGATAAAATCAAACTTGTCCAAAATGTGTTGGTACTGTTGACTGTTTGTCACTACTTCATTGAGAAAGTATGCACAGGACATAACAGTAATCCACTAATCATGTAAAGGAAATTAATAGGAACGGATTATTATTGAAAGACAAAAACACAAAGCTATATAAATATATTACTACTATAGTACTTTATACCTCTCTTGCATGTGTACCTGAAATGGAGAAAATAAGGGACAAGCTTTATTTTAGTAAGTCGTATAACGTGAAAATATGTGTAGCATTAATCTGACCTACCCCCATCAATTAGCATTACAGGTTTTTCTGTAGAGGATGCTGACTTTGCAGAGGACACTATTACTGCTGTCAATGGGCGTTTCTCAAAGCTTTCTCCATACTGATGCGTCTGGTTATAATCAAAAATGCCAAATTAATGTCACTTAATGTTTAGGATATGGTTCAATAAAATGATATAATTCTTGTATACTTTGACTAGCTCCGGATGCAAAGTCTCCAACTGCTTGTAAAATGAAAACAGTTTTGCAAGGTTCCAATACATAGTGAATGGAAACTCGCCAGCATCTACTTCCTCTAATGCTGTTATGTGAGTTTCGTGATCCATCAGTCTTTAAAAAGAAGCACAGTTACACCCAATTTAGAAAATGTTTTTTACGAACTGATTGACAGAACGAATCATAAAAAATTTAAATTGATATTACGATTCAATATCATTCGATATAAGAGAACTTGGCATTTTTTCACTCAAGGCTGTTAGAAGATCAGTTTGAAGATGTGCAGGAAATAACATATCCACAGACGCTCCTTTGTTTCCCGGTTGTTTTAGAAAAATCACCTATTCCAACACTCCATTAAAAGTTTAAACAGCGAAACAAAATTTTATCAAAAGTAGGAATGCCGTGCCACCTTACCCCAGGATTTTTAGCCTCCAGGTCCTGCAAAATTTGCAGGTCTTCTTCCGTAATGGGAACAAATCGATGTGCTTCATAGCCGGTATACGTGACTCGTGCGGTAGTCAAAGGAAGGCTCTGTAGGAAAAGGTAGCTGATCCATATTAAAAATGATAGATGAAATTTCAGAATAGAATTCATGTTGCAGAATTCTTCCCTCTGCTTGAGATTTCTATTCGCAACTAGCAATAAAATGGTAATTATTGGGTCTCAACAGAATTCATCAGAGTCTCATAAAGGTAACTGATCAGTTGATGTACGAAAGGAGTCCTTTTAAAGATTTTGAATTTCGCAATGCAATAGTATGGAATGCGTAAATGTTAGTATTTAGTAAAAGAAATTTTCAAATCAACTTTTATTTTTATATTTTTATTTGAGACAAGATTATTACTATATTGTTAAATTTTAATTTGGCTTTATCCACTGTACTATGCTCAATTTTTATGTTTAGATTTTCATGTACATATCAGCAAGTTTATCTGACAGCTAGCATTTTAACAAACATTTTAATATGGAACACATCATTACATATTGTATTCATAATATATTTGTAGTAAACAACTTATCTTATTTTTTGTACATAATATTTGGCTCGATACTTAACTCTGGTGATTTGAGCTGGCATATAAAAGCAAGGAAAGCCTCATAGTAGTACATTACATTCTTCTAAAAAAATCCGTTATGAAATAAAATATTTTCCAGGTCAAAATGCTTAAAATAGCACACACTCCAAAAGCTATAATTTGTTCATGGTTCTTTCCAACATCAACATAAACTATACATACATACATTGAATACATTTTGTCATGAATTTCCTCCTGGCTGTTGTAAAAAATTGCATTAATAGCAAATTTACGCATAATAAAATACAATTTTAAAATGCGCTAACATTTAATAAGTTCCCCTCTTAAGAGCACTAGGAGCTTCTTAGAAAACCTTAAAGAGCAATGAACTAACCCCGATAATAATGTACAACACAACATGATAAACAGAGAGTTGAATACTCCTGCATGCTAAACTTGTGACAGTACTGTTAAACCCACAAACGTGAGGGCTTAACCTCACGGTCCCATTTTGACACCTACATCTTCCCAAGTAGCATTCAGCTAGATAGTTGGATCCTGCCTGACACTCCACATTTACTTCGCATGATGATCCTAATTGCCGATGAAAGTAACACTTTCCCTTGTAGTAAACAACGGGCATGACGTTGTTGGAGCATTCACACCGTTTCTTTTCCAGGTTACATCGCGATAACTGTCCCAACTCGCTTCGTGTACATTGCGCATCTTCATCACATGTCGAGTCGAGTCCCTTTGGAGCAATTTTCAGACACTTTCTCCCGTCTTCACTCCTAACATGGGTGTCTTCCAGACATTCGCATCTCCCATTATCACACCATGAATTTTCTGTGACTGCTGAACATTGCTTGTTAAACTTGCAGAGATGGCCTAAACTCTTACTCAAATAGCATTTACGTCCAACCATTACCAAACTTGGAGCAAAATCAAACAAGTCTACTTGCTCGGGTTCGTTATTGATCCCATCCAGTTTAAAGGAGCTTTTGGTCGAAGGGGTGCCAATGGGGATGACAGAATTATCATTTGTTGTGGTATGCATGTTATTATTATGATGGGTGAATCGCAAATGAAAGTTTTCAGAAATGAAACACTCGCATTTATGTTTAACTATGTTACACCTTGAGTAGGGACCAAGAAGACGAAAGCAGTGGGCATCCTCCTGACATTCCTCGTTACCATTATTATTGTTGTTGTTTCCGTTAATACCATTGCCACCAATGATTTCAGTAGGTCCACCAACCACCACGGCTGTTGTTGATGCAACATCCGCAGCTCCGTCACTTGAAGGAATTGCTAGACAGAGAGTGTTATTCCCATTAGGAATATATCCGTCGTCACACTTGCATTTCCCATCCCGACTGCACACCGAATTTGATGTTTTCTTTTGACACTGCGCACTCACTTGACAAACATCACCGAGGGCTGCCTCAAAATAGCATCTTCCTCCGTAAAATACTGTGTCCATATCGGGAATCTTGTAGCAGTTACATTTCATCGTTTCTTGGTTGCATTCTGATAAAGCCCCAAGTTGGCTCTTTTCACATTGAATGTTTTCTTCGCATGTTGAGTTCAAGCCGAGGGCTATGGGGATGCACCGGGATTTATCCCAACTTGGCACATATCCATCTTTACATTGACAGGTTCCTGAGCGACACGTTGCATTTGGAGACGTCGCTTCGCATAATCCATCAATTTGACAGAATTCTCCCAAGCTTTCACCGTAATAACACCTGCAACAAAATTTACATGTAATATAAAGATGGAAATTATTCGGCAATGCTTTTAAATTATAAGCTCAATGCAGAAGAATGTTCTTTATTACTACTGCTATAAAATCATAGCCTTCAATATATTCAAGTAAGGTTAAATTTATACGCACCTGCCATGATGATAGACAATTGGCAATGATTCCGACTCGTAGCACTGACACTTTCCCACGATTAGGCTGCATTCTGACATTCGCCCCAACAAACTCTTCCAGCACTGTATATTTTCTTCACACGAAGAATCCAACCCATTTCTTGCCACTTCCAGACATCTTGTTCCATTTCTATTTATTGTGTACCCTTTTTTGCATTGGCAACGTCCTGCTAAGCAGACTAAAGGAATCACAGGATCGCAAATGGCACTTTCAACTTCAGGGCCTGTAAAACTTTCCATTCCAGCAACACTGACATTGTTTATCTCGTCATAAACGGGAAATGTGGGACTTTTTTCTTCTTGACATTTGTCGCCTATTTGAAGGTAAAGTGTTGCTTGAATTCCGCAGGCCCAAAACAAAAGCTGAAGAAGTGACCACGGAAAAGTGTTATGTGTAGCCATTGAACGCGACTAAAGTAATTGTATCTTTTATGAGGTAAATGGGAAAATGGTACGTGAGAAAATTGACTGTGTCAAAAGATGTGCTCAGTCCAGGTTCCAGAAAGTAAATGACCCCAAACATACAGAAGCGTACAATATTTTCTCTCTCGGATAACGCGCTAGATGAAGAGGGATCGCAGGAGATCTACCTAGACACATTATATATGGGACTTGTTTGTATGTTTATGTCTGAAGGATTTTTGAGTACAAATGACAGAAAAAGTTTGAAAGCTCTCCTAACGACCCATGCATGCAGTCAGCGAGCTCGTAAAATTATATATCTGCAAATCTTACGCATACAAAAAGTACCCCGCATGGAGTACGTGGATGATATCGTACAAACATCTACATAAAATATAGTACTCATGTGTTGAGCCAAAGAAAGCAGAAAAACAATTTCGATTGCTTCAATGGATTAAATCTTGATTTATTTGCAACTTTGCTCTACGCACATTTTTAAAAGTGCTTAAGCTCGACGGATATCCAACTGGATTAAAACCTGATGATCTGCACAAATCAACTCAAGAATCGATAGCATTTTATTCTAAAAATGAAAGCATTAAAATGTTTTTGTACATGCAAAGAAACATTTTCCATGAGAGAATTTCCACGACTTCAAATGCACATTCATCCATCATCCTCTGCCATTTTCAGAGTTCAGAGTAGCCATACAAAATAAATTCTAACCTGATAAACCCAGAGAAAAGAAATATGTCCTCACAGACAGATCAACACCAAAGAGCCATCGAATGAAGATAATATTTCGTAACTTCATTACGGAAGTGGATATGTGCGAACTTGTTTTCTCACTCATCTTGCTATAGTGCAAAGTATCAACTTTTTACGAGCAAATTTTTACCAGCAAGATGATCATTCTTCAAAAGTTATCAGCACGGATCCATTAGAAAACCATTTTAGCTTTTCTATTGCACTGTTTTTCACCATGCATGGATACTTAAAACTATTTGATGTTGTTGTTCAATATATTGTACACATGCACATTAGAAGCATTTTATGTTTAAAGACCACGTCAGTGCGTCCAGCCTTTTTTTTTACCAAATATGCACTGCCATTAACACCTATTTATATTACATGCGGGAGTGTCTTCATGCGTCGTGAGTGATAAATTCATGGAAAATGTGCTTGCTCCAATCATTCATGTAATACTCAAGAGGATCAAGACATGTTCAAGCTGAAAAATACTGATGGTGAAATCATAAAGATTTATGATTGCCAAAAAGGGAATTCCAGTGACATTTCCTAAGAACCAGTCTGCAACTCCACTGCACTGCAGGATTATACAAATGTTTTGTGCTTCTAAAGACATGATTTTGCCAAACGCTTCATGTACCAGTAGTGATGTCATGCTGGTGTATGTTCTAGTGTTGCATACCCATCAAAATCCGGTAACCATTAAACTAATATATTCTATATGAATTCATGCATGCAAACTATATTGTGTCTAAAAATCCGTTATATCGGCGAATTATAAACTTCATTTTACTTTAGTGATGTATTTTCCTTCTATGGATGCTTGCCTTTTTTGCCTGAAAAAATAAATGAGTTGCATTCATTCTTGCGTTGCAGTTAGCGCGGCACTCATGTTTCCTTCAATAATATCCGATGCCAAAATACACATGGATTTAGACAAGAAATCGACTAACGTGAGCGTGTCCCTAAAATATGATACCCTCTTAAGAGTTTATGGGAAAGTAAACATGTTGTATATACTCTGTTTATTTCCTACTCCTCTTCGTCTAAGTAAAGCTTACGAAGACGGTTTTAGCCAAAAATAATAAAAAATGTAGTTGCTCCGGTAAGTATAAGCTATCATCACTAATGAACGACTACAAACCTTTCAAATGGATGGATGAGAAACACAGATGCAGTTGTATTTCTCACAGACGATTTTTTTTGCTCCCGGTTGCTCATCGCTTTGATCCTCTGTAGTATATTTATCACCTTGTAAAATGTGCATTTTGAGATAACATTTTTTACGACATAACTTTATTTGTAGGAAATCAAGGCGATCCAGCCATCAGAGTGTGTAAAAAATGTGCCTAAATAGGTGTGAAAATAACTTTTTATTCGTTTCCGTAATAAAAAAATGAAGATGCTAATTCGATAGAAGATTACATTTGAAGAATCATTGAGAGAAAAGCTAACATACTCTTGTAGAAATTTATGGGATTGAAGATTGTTGAGTCAACACCCTGAAAATTCCTGAATGAATGACAAGCATTTCACATTGCTTGCGTGTAACTAACATTTTTATTTTCTGTTATTATCTGTAGTTTTAATCTTTATGTGCCGATCCAGATAAATGCAATTAAATTAAAAATAATATTAAACCTTCAATTTAAAATGCAATGCCAAAACAGCATGTGCAATGCAATGTATAATGTGCATATGCAAGCATAAATTAATGGCAAAGAAATATACAACGCAACTCTAAAATTTATTGCGGTTTTGTCATACATTTTTCATATGGCACTTCCACCACATTGAAGAGTTTAAATCCCATAGCCTCCACCTGTCTAAGAAGTGATTTCACCAATGAACTGTCAAGCTTCTTTACTTTAGACATAATTGCCCAAGTCATTCCGTCGTTTAGAACGCATCGAACAACAAGCGCCCATGTTTTTCCATCGGTATCTACTACGTTGACGTATGAATCGCCTGCATGAAAGCACCAAATGAATAAATAAAATGTGTACATATTCCAGTTATTATTTGATTTGAATTTAAAATAGCAGTGCATGTAAAAGTCTGACCGTCATGTGTCTGCGGCCGACCTGTACAGTACCACTTGGAGTTCAATGTTTCGGAAGGAGCACAGTCAAGGCTCCATTGAGAAGCAGTACTGGAACACTTAGCTTGTAGCCATATTGTCGCCCCAGGGTTGTTTGGAACTCCACCATCCGGAAGCTCCTTCACATTCACCTTAATGCACATCCGTCCCATCGATGAATGCTTTCGAAATTTCCCATTCATTGATTTGGCCATGTGATGAACTAAATGATTACTCATGTATGGAACATGCCATTGACCTAAAATCTAATAAAATACGTTGAGCGATTAAAACATGAATCGCCTTTCATTTTGATAGCTGAAAATGAGGAATGTGAAGATGAATAGTTACATATATAGAATACCTCTTTGAAGGTTATATTCCTTAAGCTGTTCATGTTTGGACATCCGAGATCTGCTGTTTCAGCAGGGTCAAGTTCAGGATCATCATCCCCTAAACTCACGTCAGTATCGTATTGGGCATATGTGGAAGTAATAGTGATAATCAAAATTAAAACTTTACTTTTGTACATGTTGGTTGTTGGTATTCAAGATAATTAATTAACTCCTAGCAAGTCTATTGGAAAACCTCAAATATATGTTTGATAGTACCCCAGGAGTTACGTGTATAAAAAAACTATAAGAAAAAGAATTGTATTGAGCAAAAAACAATTTTAATTCAAAGGGTGATTCTACTTCCTATGTGTACGGTAAGATACGTATGTGTACATATTTATCCATCAATTTTTGTTTTAGCCAGTCGAGTTACGAAGAATGGAACAATAACTAAATGTGACTCATGCGCATAATTACATTGAAATGGAAACAAAAGATTGTACCTTCCTTTTCCAACAAACCAAATGACACACAACGTAGCATATAAAAAGTAAAACTTCAATATTTAATCATTATATGTAATACTTTGTCCTTCAATTTAGTTAGCATATTCGATGAACGTTGAATAAAAATGATTAATATAATTGCTTTTCAATACCAGAAACTCCATAATATATGTCATTGTTTGAAAAAAAAATTATTTAAAATATCATGAATTATTCGGGACAACTGTCATACAAAAGTTGCGATTTAAACTCCTCTACGTCAAACCCGTATCCTTCCAACAAGCCAAATACAACGTCTGACGTATCACTTTTTATTCCTACATCCTTTGACAGCAAGGCCCAGCTCATTCCTTCAGCAGGTCTTCCATCTTCTTGGGGGCTGCATCTTACAATCAATATCCAATTTTGCTGATTCGTCGCTGCTATCATTAGATACATGTCTCCTGGATTTGGAAAATGTAGCATACTATGAAATGTAGACCGCAAAACTAAACTAACCAAGTACCATTCTCACTGATTTATTGCTTGGACTGTTACTTACTAGCTTCTTTGTCATTCCAGCAGATAAACTTTGACTTGGTTTTGGGATTCTGGTTCCAACACCACATTTCAAATTCTCCTTTTAACTTTGGACATACGAATTTCAATGACCAATTAGCATTTCGGTTTTCTTTGGATGGCTCAGCATTAATGATGATTCTGGGGCAGATGGATGTAATTTGGGACATTTTAACCGAGCTGTTGTACAAGGACATTCCTATGTCTGCTAACCAATTCAAGCTGGCAAATGGCAGGGTCCATGTCCCACTGAGCTTTCAAAATAAACAGAACAAGCTTTTTCCTTTTTTTAGAATTTTAAAATGGGTAGATATGTGATGTGAAGCTACCTTCTTTATCTGCAGCTTATCACGCTCGGAGATAATAGGACAACCCTCTTCTCTAACATTGAATGGGTCAACGTCTGGATCATTGTCGATCGTATTATCATTTTCTGCGTCTGTTAAAACAACGGATGTGCAGAAACAAGCCACTGCGACCACGATTTTCGCAGTAACTAAGTTTAGCAACATTGTACTTCGTGATCCAGTAAACACAACAGGGAGAGTAAATCACATAATGAATGATGTAGCTAGTATTTAACTTATTATGTAAATCATATTTAAGAACTTTTATACTCAGCACTATTCAATCGTATTCTGACATCAGTTTTGTGTTATATAAAATAAATGTAAAAATTAATCTTAACAGTCAGGCAATATATTTAGGTATTCATTAAGGTTTACGGTTTGATTATAATATATATATCATTATAACCTTCACGTTTATGCTCCATTTTTCATCTATGTACGCATGTAGATTGGATTATTTTATGACTCTATTAATAATTAAACTATCCATTGTTAAAGAACGAATCTGTAATCGGATAATTGTGGGCAGATCGTCGTGGTACAGTTGAGAGAGGAATGCCCTTATTCCAAGTAGATGCTGTTGTCATCGTCTTTCGTTAATAAAATGGTAGAGATAAAGTGACTGCGTCAAATAGCTCAAAAACAGGTGGAAAATAGCTCAATATGTTTTAAAATAGTCATACGATAAATTAGTTACGACTACTAAAGTACATTATTTCGCTTCGTTATGTTGCATAAATTGACTACAGTTATAGAATTAAGAAATCGATAATCAATCCCCTTTTAGCATGGAGTTTGTTACTGAAAGTATCAATGGAATGAAACAATAAAACATTTTAAGGCAATTAAAACATTATAATTAGGTAAGCACTTAATTTAATTCTGACTTCAATAAAAATGTAGTGCACAATGCCCCACATACTTATCTTTACATTTTCATTTATGTTCTTCAACTATCTGTCTGAATAAATTTGTTCGATACTAATGTGCATATGATATTGTATTAAGAATACTTAATAGCATTAAATAGCGTCTCATAAATCAAGTCTTGAAACTCGACTTCATCTCACCTGTACATCAATTAGAATATTTGTTTCATTTAAGTAGTGGATACAAAGACCTCCACGGCTGCTTTTTGCTGCGGTAAGTGAGGTAATAAATTTTTTGCTGCATCAGCAATTTTATCCTCATTCATTCATCAACTTCACCACCTGTGCTTTTGGATCATGAGAAAAACCATTTATCTTCGTTCACAGTTTTAAGAGTAGACTGCTTCCTTGTATGAAGGGCAAACGTTGGTGCTAATACTTTGTTAATTATTACTCTGCCTGGAATCGATTTAGTTACAGCATCTTCATACCTACATACTTTCAATGTTTGCTTGTTATACCGTACCTGAATAATATTATAACAAGTACTAAATTATTTAGTCTAAATATCTATGAAATAAAAAACGCATAAAACACCAATTCTCAATTTGAACCATTACATGAATTTGTCTACATTTGCAGTTTCCCTGTATAAATTCATAGAACAAGCAACTGAAAATTTACATGCATATTTATTCAATAACTGACTATCGTCTTTTTATCCATTAGACCTACTCAATTGACTTATTTGCCTTGCCTCAAGTATTGCCTTGTTATGAAATATACACATTATGAAATAAATAACCTTCAATCAATTGTCAAATTCAATCGATACGAATTAAATATGTGTAGAGATTTATTTTCAGTTTAAATATAAACTTATTTGCAATAGAATACAATATTACATTTTCTATTACTGTCGGGTGACATTTTATGTGGAATGGCAGATTTAAATGTGTTTTCTACGTAAAACTATAAAATATGTATAAATTAATGTTTTCAAACAAAAAACTGTACGTAGACCATGGACATTTTTAATAAAATGATAATTAACGATTTGTAATAATGTATTTTATTTTTATAATCAACTGTCATAATTGGGGTAGCAATACTATTCATCGTCCTCTTCCGGAGGAAATAGCTCACATCCGTCGTATGGTGGTGATACAACATCTTCTGGATTGTGTGGAAATCCAAGTTTCGACACAGAGGAGAGAATTGCATCTTTCATGGTAGCATTTAACCTAGTTAAAGTGCTAAAAACGTACCAATCATTATAAAGACCGTCCGCACTGCACCTAACGATAGCCATACTTGTTTGATTGTCCGTCCAGACAATTATTACAATAGCATCGCCTAAAAATTAGAAAAATACGAATTACGGTAAAATTGCATTCTAACAATAATAGCAGCATGATTGAAAAATGTTTTCACCATTTTTCTGATATTCAGGGTTTTCGCTCTGTCTACTAATCTTGCAATCGTTCATTCCCTTTTTTATAACGGAACAATCCTGTATGATAAAGTTCCCTCCATGGCCTTCCATTTTCAACTTGAAACCTCTGATACTGACAAGGGTGCACATGTTTTGAATATCGACATTAGCGTTGCTCCCGTTGACCTTACTTTTGCTTCCAGAAAAAATTAGCTTCGAAATGTGATTAATTGCCTGAGAGCTGCCAAATGGAATGTAAAAATGAGCACCTGCGAAAAGTCGCATCCCCTATTAAAAATGAAACAGGAGTACGTTATAATAAGTAGGTAATTTATAATGACCAAATAGTTTACCATAAATAAAATTTGCATATATTTCCATATTTGATGTTATCTTTATGAATGCAGGAAGGAAGTAATTAACATTTTTACAATTACTTTATGAACGTAGTTGAACACAGTAAACAAAAAAGTTCTCACCCATTCCGCATTCAAGTGGTTGGTAGGTTCTATTTTAAGACAGTTTGGGTGGAGCTTCGCCTTAGAAAATTGACCTGCAACATTGAAGGAAGCGATCGCTGTCATTAAGATAACTACGATCATAAATACTAATTTAGAACACATTTTGAATAAAATCAAAACTGAGCTGGAATGAGTAATTGCTTGATGTTCAACACTGCAAACTGCAATGTAAGTAAACTGTAGGAATCTGTAAGGAAAGTATTACGTATATTTTTTTAATATTTAAAAATCAAAGCACTCCAAGAACTGAATTTTCTGTTTTATTGAGCATTTTTTACGATTGCATTGTCATACTGAATGATGTCAATATAAATGTTTCAAGGTTACGTTTATACTTTACTTCTTGGAAAGCAAGTCATGAGTCATTTTCCATGTAAATATCCAGTCAGTTTACACCCAACACGGTTTTGGCAATATTTGGCTATTGTGTTTATGAATGAGAAAATCGCAATATCATTTTGTACTATGTAAAACACTAATATATGTAGTTAGTCATGATTCATGATGGATTAAAACGCGATAAACTGCCTTGGTGTATGTATAGGTACAAATTGTGGAGATGGATTGCCGTTTCTGATAAGATCAATTTCTGAATGAATGATGGCGTAGACAAAAGTTCCCACGACTCGTTTATTCCAAGATTCCAACCAAACGTTGTTTCCATTTCCCTGTGGTTCCATACGTTTCCGCTATTTTATTTATATTAGTAGGTAGGCATATTTTGTGTTAAAGAACGGCCACTGTTTTTCTTCTCAATTTCAGGTTAAGGTCTAAACTTACCCCTAATGGAGATGCGTTAAGATTAATTGTTATCAATTATATACATTTATATTAATGTTGATGATCACACAGTTCTACTTCCTCATTTTAATATCCAGTAGTGTAATTAAAACACATCTTCAATATTTTTAGCTACATGTAGTTGCAAATTTAAAATAATCCCACATGTTCATTTTTTATTTTGCCAAGAAATATTGTTATCCTATCCACCAATACAGAAAGTTAACGAATTATGACGTAAGGCATTTTTACGATTGGTGTTTTAATTGATATGAAATTGTCCGTTTTCAGAACTGATAGAAATGGTTTGGTTGGTACACAGACGAATTTACAGTTTTAAATAAAATTTATTGAAATAGCGACCAGCAATACACGTAAATGTGAACAATGGACATAAATAATATTTTGACCAGTGCTAACCCAAAGTAACCTATAGAAGACATGTATAAACAATTGTAAATATTATCTTAATCACATTCAACAATTCATTCATTTCCCCAATCTTGTTTTTACCTCTTTTTTATACAAAAATATTCTTATTAAATTAAATGACAGTGTAAAATGTAAATAAAATCAACCTTTCTGATACATATCAACCATTTCAGCTAAAAAATCGTATGCTTGAATTATAATTGTGAAAACACCTCATCTTAAGATTCATATTGCTTATATTGCATAGACTTTAAGCATTTTCAGTACCTATCATCATTATTATCCTCACCCTCCTCCACCTCAACTTCGATCGTTGGAACCTCTCGTTTTCCCCCTCTAGTCAGTGGAGCATACAATACTATTATTCTTCCTTTGACACCTGAATCAGGGGACGCAAAAATTTGATAAGCAGGATTTGAGGGGTCATTGGAGTTCAATTCCTTTTCTTCGTGAAGAATTTGATTCTGATTAGAAACAGTTTGGGATTGATACTGACCACGCTGTCCTTCTTTGCTTTCGTAAACTCGATGAATGTGAGATTTTCCATCGGAATTCCCTTGACAATTTGATTCTGATTAGAAACAGTTTGGGATTGATACTGACCACGCTGTCCTTCTTTGCTTTCGTAAACTCGATGAATGTGAGATTTTCCATCGGAATTGCCTTGCCCTTGCTCTTCATTGATAACTTGCTGAATAATACCGTAGTCTCCAGCAGATGCCAAAGAAGGGGCTCCTGGTGGCGTCGGAAGTGTGGGTGCAACAGGAGTTGATGCAAAGTCAGATTCGGATTCAGTTGGCTTAGAATTAGGAACGCTCTGCCAAATGTATCCAGAAGGCAACGGGGTAATGCGAACATTATTTTCCCACCCTGCAGGGATGGTTACAGTTGGATTTGCGTGTACAGCGTTAATGGAATTAGGGTTTCCCGCATCAGTATTTCCTTCATTTGAGTTGACGGTCTCTGTTTGAGCATTTGATTGAACATAATTTAATGACGGATTGTTTCCTGGCGTTTGGTTTCCTTGTATGTAGGAAACAGAGGGATTACTTTCGGGGGGATGAACATAGGTTACAGATTGAGGTCCCCTTTGTATGTAAGATTGCGATGGATTATTTGCCACGGGGGGATTTCCTTGAATGTAATTCACGGATGGGTTGTTAGCTACTGGAGGATTTCCTGGAATGTAATTCAGGGTTGGATTGCTGGCTACTGGAGGATTTCCTTGAAAGTAATTCAAGGAAGGATTATTGGCTACTGGAGGATAATTACCCGGAATGTAGGTCGCTGGTTGTGGTGCCCTTTGTATGAACGTTTGAGATGGATTGCTTGCAACTGGAGGATTTCCTTGAATGTAGTTCACGGATGGGTTGCTAGCCACTGGACCTCCTGGAATGTAGTTCAGAGATGGGTTACTAGCGATTGGAGGGCTTTGCTGAACGAAGTTGAGGGATGGATTTGACGGTTGTGGCGCATTCCACCCTGTCCCTAATCGATTTGGCTGTTGCTGATGAACTTGGGTAATTTGCTGCCAACTTACTGGTGGACTGGGAGAAATTCTTTGACTATGCCAAACCACTGATGGAGTAACGGCTTGAACGGTGGGATTTGCTGGTGTTGGTGTAGGGGTAATTCGAACATTTCCAGACCAACCACTTCCTGGGTCTCCCACAACCCTGACTGGCTGGCTGACTGTTTGTGGAAAAGGCCGGGGTGTTTCCCATTCCGTCTGAGGAACAGGGGTAACTCTAGCACTTTGAAAAACGCCCGGCTCAACAGGTAATATTTTTGATGAACCCCACGGGACACTAGGTCTTTGACCAGGCTGTGCAGTAACTCTAGCACTTTGAAATACTCCTGGCGCAGGGGTCACGACTCTTGTCGGAGACCAACCGCCGGTTTCAGATGAAGAAGCGCCAGAAATTTTGGCACTCTGAAAAACTCCACTTGCAGTTGCAGGGCGTAATCTGAAGCTTTCCCATGTTCCCAAAGGAATTTGTATTACATGGACTGATGGATGATTTAATCTAGGATTGGAAGGCAAAGGTGCTGCTGTAGAAGGAACTCTAACAAATGGTTCCACTTGATGAAGGTCTTTGAATTACGGTTGTGCTAACGGGGTATTTGGTGGGTGTGCCCCAAGAGTTAGGTTCTCTAGATACTGTTGCCGTACTTTGAAATATTCCCGATCCCGGTTGCTTTGACCATCCCCAACCGGAATTTCCAGAAACACATCCGCTTGGACCTGGATAATTACAATTGTGTGTCGATTCATCAAAAGCAAGTCCACCAGGACAATCAAAATCGTAACGGAGCAAAAGTTTATGCTCTGGGGTACTATGATCCACGCAAACATAAAACCTTGAACAATCGGAAGGATTAACAAAATAACCCGGAACCCCACATGTAGACTGAAGCTGGGAAATATCGGTCCATCCTGTACCAGCTACGGCAGCAAAATTGTCTATCAACAAATCAAAAATAATAGAAAGAATGAAAAATTGTTTCGTTGAAAAATAATAATTCCATGTCAGAATGAAAATGCAGTCTTATAAATCGGATATTACCTGCCCGAGCTTGTTTCAAAACTCCCCACCAAACCAAAAGGAATATCTGCATTAAAACTAAAAACAAAAATTAACAAAATTATTTCCTGTTTCTTAAGATTTTAAATTTGTATTCAATTTTACGAAAAGTTTAAAAACTTACGCCTCATTGTTGCTAATAATGCAATTGTTAACAAAGTTGTAGTTTTGCACAAATTGAATTCTATTTAACGACTGCTTCAATTGGGGCCATACCGTTATGGTATTTATGGAAGGAATTGTTTTTCTTCAAAATCAGGGAAGCACTGGAGTACATTTGCAAGCCAGTTTGTTAAAGTTATCAGATATAATTTTTTATACTTAAATTTACATAAGCATTTCTTCATCACGTATATAAGATATGAATTAAATGTGTACACATTTTATAAGATCATGCTCATGTGCACCTTTACACTTCTTGATATGATTGTATCAGTGTGTGTGCTGTGGAATATTGTAGGTTACAATAAACTAAAG
>JAHZMV010000740.1:0-11724 GCA_027743765.1 Coecobrya sp. COE2
TATATCTCAAATTTTGGCAATTTTAGCGATCAACTGGTACATATTTTGGAAACATCCGAACCAACGGAGCATAGGTTGGAACAGACAATTTTGTCGCTGTATTTTTACTGGAAATGGGTTTAGATTGATTGTATATACTATAAGCACTTATTTTGCCAGCCAACTATACATGAAAGCACACATTGATACATCCCAGATATCGGAACCGCGCATTGAAAAGAAAAGTCAATTAATGCAGTCAATAGTATGTTCTCGTTAGTGGAACAATCTGAAACATTTAGAAAGACTGGCATTTTCACTGCTTTGTAGGCAGCAGTTTAATGACATACAATTTGTATAATACAAATATTCCATAGCGTTTCACTTTGCCCCATATTACTTTAATGCCTTTTACCAGCTTTAACTTAATCGCCTATTCAATTAAAAATACAATGACCGAATAACTGTGATCATGTCTTTTAGGCCTGGAGTTCATATGTACACACCTTTTGGGATTGGTTACCTGCTAGCCAACATTTACGAGAGGCTTTGGCCAGTGCCTGTTAAGGAAATTCCAGATCCCCTCTTCACCCTGCGAAAATATGTGGCGACAGACTATGCAGCTATGCTCAGACTTTTTAAAAAGGTACTATAAAAAAAATTTAATCAGAAAAATACCCTAGCCAACTTCGCATGTTCTTATATAATCATTATGTTGTTGGAACATCCTCAAAGGCAAGCTAGGTAATTTCCCGTTTGAGTGGGACACAAAATGATTCTAAGTAAAAAGATCCAACGAAACGCCAATTGGGTCAATGATCAATTATTTCCCTGCCCATTGTATTCCTTGAAATGCTTGCTCTATTTCGCTATATATGAGCGTAGAGAATTAAATGTAAGAATATTACTGCATGTCATGAGTGAAAATCGTTTAGTAGTCTCTATTTTTTAATCCCTCAGGTGGAAAAATTCTTTTCTGTTATTTTTTTATTTTGTCTGTCAGTAGCTGTGCCACTTCCTTCAACTATTTTCTTTAATCTTCCAGAGGCAGTTTCGAATTTCCAGTACTATATATTCCCGGTTTGGAAACGTGACCAAACCGCAAACATTTAAACAACTTTTAACTCAAGTCATCAACCTGGATGTACATCAGAATCGAACAGAGTTTCGGGGAAGCATTCGTGAAATTCTAGAACGAGGAACAAAGGGGCATTTAGACGAAGTAATGCTTCCCAAAAAGGATCCTGCTTGGAGAGAAATTTTTGACAACACAACGCACGGAGTATATGTGAATACACTCTATTACAAAGCGGACTGGGACAACCCATGGAAAAATATTGGAGATAGGAAATTTTTTGATAACTCAGTCGTACCGTTTATTGAGTTGCAGGGCGAATATCCCTTCGCAAAAACAGAGAATGCCTCTGCAGTCATTATCAACTTTCAGGTTGGCATTTACTTCAATTTTTTATTATTTTTCGGTTGTCTTGTCTTAATATATGTGGAAAATACATAGATATGACGCTATAATGCTTACAAAGTTTGGTTTGGGAATTATAGTTTGGTTCTGTAACAACCTTAAAATAGATAACTTTCACTTCATATTTTTCGTCAATACAATCTATGGATAACAAATTATGTTTTCCTGATATGCAAAACTTTCCAATGTGCGTATTCCGCATTCACCATCATAGCTACTTTATACTTCTTTTGGAAGTTGACGTTTGACGCGTAAAAGTAAAAAAACGTAGATGGATTGAAAACACTTCTTAAAATTATGGAACTTTTGACAAACTACGTTTGAAGGCGAAAAAATCCATGAAAACTTTTTGAAAGCGCTGAAGAGAGTAAATAACAACATATTATGCCCCTATACTTGTATTTCCCATTTCCGTTACAGAGAGAGGGTAATTTTTCTTGGGATTTTTCGGAACTCGTTGTACTTTTTCAGCAGCATGGATGATAATAATTCAATATAATTTTGCTTTTCTCGCTTCTTATCTAATTTTTGTTGGCATATTTATTTTGACAGGCTTCTATGAAGCAGGTAATACTTTTCAAACCTTATGACTTCACCAGCGTCACAGATATGCGGCGAATAGTCCGAGGGATGCTTAATAATGACACTTTGTGGAAAGTGGAAAATGTGACTATACAGATGCCAGCTCTGAATGTTACAAATTTATCTCAACCTAGTGATAAATTCCCATTTGTAAGTTGGCTAATCCTATTACTTTAGTGGTTCACATGCCTCTTTTTATTTTCCTACGAGCTCTATAAAACCGAAGAATTTACTATTTCAACTACTTGGTTTTCGTGATATGTGTTTATCCTGTGGTTGTTTGTCTTTGTTACAAAATACAGCTCGGTGTAATGGACACATTCTGCAGAGGAAGGTATATGGACCCATCGCAATTTTACTACAATCAACATCCCATTGCTCACGCAAACCACTTTGAATTCTCATCCAACTTTTTGGAAGTCTCTTCAACTTCCGGTTACTACTTTTTGTTACTTATATAACTACATATTTTTACATGTATGGTACGTCCCACATGTCATTATGCCCTAAATTAATGGCATGTTTACTAACAGGATCTCTTGTTGCATATCAAAACAATCGTGATTTCCTTCCGAAGCCACCTGCTAATCAAACTCAACACGAATCTGGAACAACAAGTGACGTGGACTATTTCGATATTCTCGAAGCATCTGAAGAGGAAGATGTGCGATTTCAGGACTATATTGTTGATGCTCGTGCGGATCTGCCGTTTATGAAACGATTTCGTGGCGAGTTTCGGGCAAATTTCAATAACAACAAGAGTAGCGCAACCAGAGATTTCCAGGAATGTGATCCCATTTCAGCTCTGACACCAGATAGTTATGAGCGAAACGATGTCATGGAGGATGATTCGGATATGGACATTACCACCACACTACCATCAACAACAAGCCCAACAGACACCACAATGACACCCGACTTACCGACAAGTTCAACCACTTCGATGAATGATACAAACGCGGAAGGAGAACAGAAACCAATGGAATCTATGTCATCATCATCATCCTCCTCAAATGATTTTGATGGAAAGCATAAAATGCTGGTACTTGACACCCCATTCTCGTGGATTCTACGCGATAAAGAAATTGGAGAGGTTTTTTACGGTTCGGTAAGCTCCCTTTGCCAGTATAATCGAGCCATTCAGCATATTCCAACCGTCCCTGTTTGGGTACTGGATCTATTCAAAGCGTTCTACTGGAGATGCGTTTGAAATATAATGTGTCATGACTTATGTCTCATATTTATAAACAAATGTGTATTTTCTATACAGTTGTTGATAGTGCCTTTTTCATATCAACTGGCTGGAAATTACAATTCTAAACGTGTATCGCTTAAGCGAAAGTCCTAGTACCATATATCCTTTAAAACCTAAAAAATCGACTTGTTATAGAATACGTTGTGTAAGTGTTTATATATTTTGTCGTAGTAAAGCATTTTCACTAGAAAAGATGTGAAAGGGAAGAGCGATAGTGAAAGCGGAGTTTTATCAAACAAAAAGTAGACCGTTTCAATGCCATATAAAATGTGATGCAATTTTTTTGAAAATCTGTTATCTTAATTTAAATTGAAGGTTTTTTATTGCAGATCATTGTTGATACAAATCGATGGGTGTACAAATCAAATCTATATTTATACTTACGTATGCATGTAATAGCATAAAATTATATAGATATCAAACAAGGAAATAAAAAAACAGGAGGCTATTGATAGTTTCCCATTACATAAATATTTATTATTGCCTATATCATCAAATAACGACAATAGAACAAAATATTTTGTTTATCACATATTTGTTTTATTTTTTAGAAGTAAAATATTGAATTGTCTTTTGTTGTTAAAAATAAAAGAAAATGGGAATAAAATATAACGCCATTTGTGCATATTCAATATAATATAGTTAAGCATCATTTTGTGTAATAGGTATATTATGGATATTTTTATCTGGGAAATCAACTACATACAATACACAAACTGTCAATAGCATATACATACGGTCGAGTTCCCTCCAATTTTATAGCATATTTTGTGAATAACAATACACCGACATAACCTTTGTGTAAAGGACAATGATGACAGCATGAACGGAGAGGTATGCAATTACTATTCTTTCCAGTACAATGTTGTACTTGTACCAATAATTAACTTATCTGTTTCTGCTTGAATGTAAAATTGATCAATGCGAGCTCTACAGAAACACGAAACCTTACCGCTCAATTTATTTTTATTATTTATTTTATACTCTGAAACTCATTGATTGAGGACTATACAAAATGTGCTGACGTATTTATCAAAATGAGACTAAATCTCTTTTTAAAGTTACGTTAACCGGTCATGGGGAAAACTCATTGACAGGCGAAACGCAAAAACTCTTGGCAGTGCACTGCAGTGTCTATACGATTATTATCAGTTGATGTGATTTAAGCATTTTTCCACCAAATGAGCTTAATGTCAGTACAAATAATCAAAGCTCCCACAACATTCATTAAGTAATGGACAACTTAATGCAGAGACATAATATGTTTGCATAATTTTGATGTAATAGAAATGAAAAACAAACCTTAACAGCAAATGAAAACAGACAGAGGAGAAAAGTGAGTAAATGGGTTAACATTAAAAATGCAATCTCGAAGACGGAACGACGACAGCATGAGACGTTTGTCGTCTCTTGTCCCGACCTAATTTTCTTACCCATTTTTGAGCATGTAGCTCTTGAAAAACCCTGAAGCTGAAAACATTGTCAAATCGAATTGTATTCAGTACAATGGTTTTGTTCAAAACAAAGTTTATGTCTATACTTTTAACAATTCCACCTTAACAAAAACACGTATTGCCAATACGAGCTCCACCCATTTGCCTAATTTTCATTTACTACGAACGAGTGTATAGCGTATAACGGGGTAGCTTGAATGACCTGACTTTTCACACTTTCCCTTATCACAAAAATACTTACTTCCTCAATTATTTTATCCGTACCCAAAGCTAATAATAGATACATATATAAAGGTATACGATAGAGAGACTTGCTATATTATGCCTTTATACAACAACCAGGCTACTCACCTTTCCCCTTTTACCAAAGAAAAACGAGAAACCCGAAGAAAGTTGCGGTTCAATGCTTCTAAGCTATGAACAGCATAAATAGATCTTGATTCCCGAAAGAGTAAGATTAAGCCAACCCCCACACTACCCATAATTGTACAGTTTCGTCCACAAGGATAATCATAAAACAGTATACTTTGGTAGTGCATTTGATTGTAGATTGCAGTAATATTGTTGCAGAGTGCCGGGACGGGATGTTTTGTGTGAAAAGCTTTCCATAGTTTTACCCGTAAAAATGTACTACTTCATTTTACCTGAGAGTCGGAGGAACAGCTCTGGCAGAGATCAATATTTGACACGCTAATCTTAGTATATACAACTTGGTATACTAGCTTTTCCGTGGTGTAAAGAGCGAAACTACGTATACTCTCTACTCAGTTTAATGAGTATCCACACTACTATGGTTGTTGGTGGACAATGTCTGTCTGTAAACACAACAAAATGTTGGTGTGCATGAGAGAATTATATTTGTTGTTGTAAATGCTATTTGGTTTAATCGTGACCTATTACATTATAGTAAGCGACATATATTTGCATGCAACGGATGAATGGCATGAAAAAACTTGTATTCCTTGGTCAAGTTTTATTTTATTTTACAGGTAGGTCCTTTTCCATAATCCTCAAGACTCAAGAGCCATACGTGCTTATAGCCCAAGGCCCAAACCCAGCTCATGTACGTCATTCTAAAACTCTTGATGCATAAATAAGTGTAAATGGTAAATTCACCGTTCTACTGCATTTTTCCGCACGACTTATTGCTTTCACTTTCACCTTAGTGAATATATGACGATATTACAGTCCTCAAGAATGACGATGAGTGCGTTGACTGTTTTGTATTCTACTACAGCTTATCAGCAAGCAATTTTGTATGAAGGGGTGGACAAAAATAAATGACACAGGGAAAGTCACTAACACCGTGTAAATGTTCAAACGTCTAAGATTAATAAACCAATATACATGAGTGTATGTGTAGGTATCCAAGATTAAGAAGCGAATGCAATTCATAAATAGCTATTCCTTTGATTCACATAACCAGGTAGCATGAGTCATACTGCTACATGACCAAGAGAAATATCTCTCAATAGACTCACTTTACTTTCACTTCCTAAATATGCATTCAATTTCACATTCATAGCCAAGCGCACTACAAGAAAGTTCACTCACATATTCATTGATTTTGCCTATGCATTATTTCATCTTAGACAAAATCTAACAATATTTCTCGCGTACATGAAAGTAAGCATCAAATAAAAAATTTCCTCAGTCAAATCTACATTGTCTCGACTTTCCGCTTTTATAAATCGTAAATGAATTGACACGTAACTATTCAGTTATATACACCTAACTATTGAGTTATATTCATTACTTTCTTGTTCTAAGTTGATACGTTCACGATTTTAATTGCAGTACCATTTTTCACATTGGCTTCCTCATTAAAACGTCATCGTCTGTAGTTATGAAATTGAACTTCCCGTGAGGAATCAATTCTGAAAAGTAAACTTCAATCGTAAAACTAGATAGGCTAAACCAAAAAGTTTCAATTTCACTCAAGCATATATAACCTTCTTTTTTGTTTTAATATGTGCGTTTAAAATTGGTTAATACCACGAGAGCACGTGTATTGTTACCTGAACAAAATATTTTTCTTGCTTACAAAGCAAACCAATAAGTGAAAATTATATGTAATAACTACGGAACAACAATTTTTTAAATGAAATGTAGTAGTTTACATAATCGTTTTTCCGTGAAACGTGCACAGTTAATAGATATCCATCAACATGTCAAACATATTTAAAACAGTGTATGAAAACTGCGAATGTACGTACACGTGTGGCCTATCCCTTCGAGAAATTTTTGCGGGTTCTTTCTGTAATTGGAATGGTAAGACATGTTTTCTTAAAATATCAAATTGTTGGTTTACATTCGTACCGAATACCTGCCACATAAGCATGAAGTTGCTTTTCGTCGAACTGCACGATGCAGCCAAGTTCATAATTTGTTTACTTACATGTTACACCGCACCGTGTGCAATTGTACGCTAATAATGATAGTATTTCCACGTGCATGTCCTTCATAATAATCAACTACTTTCTGTGTATGTTAGGGTTCGGAGTCTTTCAAAATCTTTCATTATCATCATTCATTTCTTTCCATCTCTTTCAAAATGAATGATATCTTTCAGTATCTTTCATTATAGGCACAAATTTCATTCCTTTCATTCCTTTCACAATAATGACAGGAATTGAATTGAAATGAAAGGAAGTATCTTTCATTTATCTCAAAATTAACCACAATATATATCTCAATCGATGGTTGTTTAATACTTTAAAGCTTTAATCAATACACATTTTATCCAACAATCTTAAATACTAAAAAGTTAATTTGCATTATGGAATGTGATAACATTAAGGTTCTACTCAACAGAAATAATTTCATGATCTTCGTTATCAATATCTTCTATAATTCCCAATTTAAAGGCGACGGCTGATTTAATTATTGCATCGCTGTTGCTAATGTCATCATTCCTTAGCCAATTTTTCAAGCACAGCAGTTTTCGAATAGTTCCAGCACTTAGACGGTGACGCCTTGCCGATATGGTATCTGGTCCTGATGAGAAGAATCTTTCTACTGGAACGCCAGATCCGCTTGCTGCCAAATAGTCCCGTGCCATTCCTGAAAGATTGGGGTATTCATTGGAATGCATCTATAAATAGTATAAAATAAATACAATTGAAGATTTATTTCATCAATGTTTCTCACTAATAATATACTTAGGCTATTTTTATAATGACACTTACCTTCCACCAACCCAACGATGCAGCATATTCTTTTCCTCCAATTGACATAGCCTCAGGATTCACTGCGCCATCAGTCAAGAAACGCTTTAGCTCATCTTCTGACTTCCGAAACCCAGACATTTGCTGGGCAAATATATTTTTAAAGAGGTTCTGTTTTGGTCCACTATTTACGGATTCCCGTGTTGGTGTAGTAATACTGCTATTATTGCCAGCCGAGTTAGTTTCCGGTGGCTTATACTTATTCCAAATAATATTGATTGCTTTCTTGGAATCGTCAATCCATTCTTTACGCCACCCGACGCTTTTATACCAGTGCAGCTTAAGTCGAGGATCCAAAACTGCAATAAAAAGAGGACACGGGATATCATTTCAAGATTGATCATGCTTTCGCTGATTCGTTCATTTCAGGTTCAGTTCATTTCACTGATTACTATGGTTATTTGGTCTTACCCGTTGCTACAACGCAAACATCATTATCAGCAGTGGGATAATATTCCTGCAGTTTTGCCCATCCTGCGTCAGCGGAATTTTTTATCCAAGTTTGCGTTGGTTTGATTGCTGATTTGCGACGTAATTTGGACTTTGTACAATATTCCAATGACGAGTATTTTTCAAGATGATCAAATAGCATTTGGTAAACTGCAGACACATCAGAGAGAGTAGGAGAGTGATCACAGGATAAAGTCACAGTGGCATCCTTGAAAGGCATTAGTAAATCCATTAAAGTCTTAGAAAATTCCCAATCATTATCAGCCAATGTAAGGTGCCGAAGTTCTCGAACAGATGCTAAAGTCTCGTTTAGTGGTATCATAAGTTCGTGAGCACGTTCCAACATGTCAAACGTAGAGTTCCATCGAGTCGGTACGTCACGAATAAGCTCCTTCGCTTTCGACGCATGCTTTACACATTGTTTTTCAAAAATTTCGCGTCTTTGTGGGGATCCTCGAATTGCAACACTCGAATTGCAACAATTGCTTTTCGAATTCGGCCGACAAAGTCTGTCTGTCCCAAATGCTGATGCGTTTCATCATTGTCCTCGTGGAGCTCAGGTACCTTACCGGAAGCACTTTCGATAATTGCTTTGCAAGCAAGATTTAAAATGTGAGCCATACAACGAATGCGGTTGTTTTTTATATCGACATCCAAACATTTTGTTACGACTTCCTGTTCCAGAAAATCAAAAAAGGTGTCCATATTCCGTGCGTTGTCAGTGGTTATTGCTAATATTTTATTCCACAGTTGGAAATCGTCCATTACTTCGGAAAAGGCTTTGCAAATGTTCTCTCCAGTGTGTGAACCATGCAATTCTTTGAGATCTATTACTCTGTTTTGAAGCTTCCAGTCATCGTCAATCCATCGAGCAATGACCCCCAAAAATGCCTTTTGAGTGGAGGATGTCCATCCGTCTATTATAAAAGAGATCTTTCCTGGAGTAGACGCCAGCGTTGACTGTAAGGTTTCTCGGTGCTGTTTATACATTGTCTCAATTCCTTTTGCTATAATCTTATCAGTTGGTAGCTTTGCCACATCTTGATCATGGGATAAATAGCTAACATATTTCTTAAATTTTGGATGCTCAACTAGTGAAAAAGGCTGGTCGGTGGAGATGACGAAGTCCAGGAGAAGTCGTCGACAAGCTTCCTTATCTAGATCACAATGAGACTTTGGTCTTTTCTTTGCAGTTTCCGCAGCTTGTTCAAACACGGTTGTCCGCTCGTCATTTGTCCGTTTCTGATTCCTCTTCTCCAATTGCTCAGGGTGATTCCTTGTTATGTGGTTAGTCAGTGAGGCTCCGCCGCTTTTCTTATTGTAAGGATATTCCCGACTGTAAAGTAAATATATTTATGATTTAAGTTTATACACAAAATGTTATAGCCAGGATAAATAGCTAAATATAATTATAATACTAACGGGCAGAGAGAGCATTTAAAAACTCGTTTTTCCTGTATCCAGTTAAACAATTGATATATTTTTGAGCGAGTCCTGGAAAAGTCTGGAACGGGAAGTTGATCACGGTCGTCGCTTCTGGTGAACTCATTAAGATCACTTTCATTTGATGATGCTCCTTCCATTTCACTATCTGCAACTCACTCCTATTACTACTCAATGAGTTAGCTAATTGAAATTAAAGTAAATCGAAATTAATGTCTTGTGCTTCAAACTATATTAAGATTGGTAAAACGAAAACGGTAGATGGAGAAACACAAATCAGATAGACAGGTGTGAGCAGAAATTAATACTAAGCTTTTGTTCAAAGCAAGCACTCATGAAAATATTCCCTCGCTTCCTAATCGTAGAACGTGGAAATTGTCGTCGCTACACATCATATGTGAACGACAGGAACCGAATGACAGGGTCCTTTCATTTCCTTTCATAGTCATTCATTTCACCATAAATTTCTTTCATTCCTTTTGCCGAAGAAAATTTCATTCCTTTCCATTCCTTTCGTGAAATGGATGAGAAGTGAAAGGAATGACAGGAATTAATCCTTTCATTCGAGAAAGACTCCGAACCCTAGTGTATGTAACCTACTTAAAAGTCCTCCTTTGTTCATGCAATTTCTCACGAACTAGAAAGAATGAATTCAAGCTAGTTTCCTTTGATGTTGTAAACCACGCATTCTTTCTTGTCATCGTTTAGCAGAACAAGTACTTTTACACTTTTTTGGTCTTACGTAAACGTAGAACTCCATTTCTCCCAGTTAAATAAATTAAGATTTCCTCTCATTTTTGTCCGGTCAAGTCTCACCATGTGACTTTACCGAGTAATAAATTGTGTAAGTATTTTGTTGATGAACTGATTCATTTAATTATGTATTTATTCGGGGAAAGTTACTGTTGTTGATGAACTGATTCATATAGATATTTATTCGGAGAATATTAATTTGTCGATTGCAGATTTCTTCCATAATTTATATAACCGTCGGAACTTGCATCATAGTTCATATCGTTCAAACGGAAAAAGTAGAATGGTTCCCAAACATGTAAGCAACAAACAAGATTAATATATTAATTAATTAATGTATAAGATTAATATATTGAAACATTATTATGAATCTTGTTTGCTTAGGTATTACAGAATCCCGGAGGCAAATGGCCCTGTAGCCAGCAGAATAGTATTGCCTCCACCGTCTTCCAATGGTTTCGAGGATTTCGAGATTTACAGACCAAAGCAAAACCAATATCAACCAGGAATTGCATTTCAACCTCAACCAAACACTATATTTCCTGTAAATGATGACTCTAATGTCCGATTAGGAGAGCAACAGGAAAAGGCAATTTACTACCGGAGAAATGGTACGTGAAAGCATAAGAAACAGTATTTTTAAAGCATTTCATCCGTTATTCATCAGAATTCGTCTTATTGGCTTTAAATTTGCTGTTGTTGTGGTATGAAAAAGTGTATCATGATTCTACCTTTATGTAGTATTATTCCCATTTTGCCCCAAACATTAAATACATTACTTTAACAAAAAAACAAAATAAATTATATATGTACATACATGATTCTTTAGAGTATGCTTGTATCTATAGGTGTATAGAAATTGTATGAATGAATAGCATTTTTGCTTTCCTTCACTAATTTTGTTCTGACTTGCCTACAGTGGGATTGTTTCTATGTCTTGCTGCAACCCTAATCGTGATAAACTTCATTCAACTAGTAACTGATATATCTCTCTTTTACTCTACCCTAAAGGTAATTAAGCAAATTATCAACTCAAAGGATTTCCAATTATAATGCAATACAATACTCCAGTGTATCTGCATCAATGCTATTAAAGTTTGT
>JAHZMV010000741.1:0-11173 GCA_027743765.1 Coecobrya sp. COE2
TTCATTATTATTGAAACTTTACATATAAAGGGAAAGTGTTCTTTGAGACAATTCTTGGGAAAAAATGATTCTTCATCTGCCTTGCTAATTTTCTTATGTATGGTTTTATTTAATACTACCAAGTTCAAAACAAGCATGCTTTCTTGCTTTCCCTATATCTCGAGTATTTGATGTTGAAATCTTCAAAATTGCATTATACATTTTATATAGCATATAATATGCTTCGTATATAGGTATATAATAAGTGTTCATGTTATATGTTTTGCGACTTTATAGTAGAATGTTAGGGTAAATCAGTATTACCTCCTCCAGCAACACTACTAGCTGCAGTGCTGCTGCTACTGCTTCCCGTGCTGCTGCTTTCCCAGATTCTTCCCGAAACTCGTAAATCAACGCAAAGACCAGAATCGCTACTGCTCGACGAATTGTTACCAGCATTGCTATTGTTATTGTTAGTGCTGCCATTATTATTCCCTGTCCCATAACCTGATTTCGTTGCTGTTGCTGCTGCTGCAGAGGACAGCTTTGTCAGCGAACTATTTAACAACAACCCTTCCTTTCTGGATTGGTTTTCACTGCCACAAACAACACTACCAGCAGCATTCAGCTTTTCACCGTAACTCCCTGGATTACTTAAATTGTTATGAGATCCTCCGGAGGCATGAGCCGAATGACTTAGTTGATGATGGTGTTGATGGTGATGCTGATAGTGTCTTGAAGAAGACGACCCTCCGCCACCGCCCCCACCAGCTCCGCTGTTGGAAGGGGAAGGTGATGTGAGGCGAGATATGGAGAAACTTGATGACTTATTTGTACTATTACCACCACCTTTACTGCTACTGCTCAGATGGTGATGAGCTGGAGGTGATTTATTTGGAATCTTATGACCCAACCCATTTAGGTAATGAGGAGATGGCGTTTGATTGTTTATTTTCGTCGGGGAGGAATGTGATTGACTGCTGCCCTCATACTTGTTGGTATTCAGAAGTAACGAAGCGGAAGCTGCTGCCGCCGCAGAAAAGTATGCAACATCTTTCAGTGGTGGAGAGCTGGCAAGCAAGTCCTTTGTTTCCTTTTGGCTGAGTGAGGATGATGACTCACCCGGAGTTCGACTTGAACCTAGTTTTGAGAGGTGCGGTGGGAGATGAGCAACTCCCTCCAAACTTGGCGTGACAAAAGGGTTAATTGAGGAAAGTGAATGTGGACTGCTGCCTGCACTTCCACTCATTCTTCCATTACTCGGAGTATTTGCAGAAGTTATGCTGCCACTTAGAAGGTTAAGATTGTCTGTACGGAAAAGTTCAGAAGGTGACTGCGCTCCACCGAGAAAAGGTCCCGCAGACCCAGAGGTCGCTCCTCCAACAGAACCTCCGCCGGTCGGTCCTGCCGAAGTTGAATTAGAGCCAAGAGGTTGATTGGGAGCGAGACCTGGTGGAAAAGGCATCCCCATATTCATCATCGCAGCGGCAGCTGCCACCGAATTCATATAGGGATTTGGCAAAAATTGTGGGAAGAATGGCCAAAACGGATGCCCGAACGGATGCGGAAACGCTGCAGCAGCAGCAGGTGAGGAAGTCGAAGATGATCCTGCCGTGGCTGCTACACTGCTCGATAATGGAGAAGCCGCGGAGGCAGAAGCCATTGTAGTGGATGTGGATGGAGGTCTTCCTGGACTATGCCTCTCAGAATCTTTATCCTGTAAACACAAATGGATCATTAAAATTAATTAGCTGCCATTAAGGGAACCGTCGACAGGGAGAACATTGCATTAGCAGAGTTGAGTATGTCATTAGCTCTGAGGTCAGAGTCTGATCTGCTTTACTGCCGCTTCCGCGCTACAATGTGAAAGCATTCAATGTACAGGAGAGACAGAGTCGAGCCGAATGAAAGGAAAGAGAACAACAACAGTGGTAAACAAAAGGAGAATGAGAGAGTGAGGATATGGTAGCGCACAATAAGTCGTACTAACATGCCTCAGTCAAGCAATGAGCATGAACATACAAATGGAAAAGTAAACGAGTATAATATATATTCTATACACTCAAAATGTATTTATTTTGAAAGTTCCGTTTTTATTGTTGCGGCGGTGCGTGGAAAGGGAAAACAACTCTTACAATATACATATCTGTAGTAGTAACACATTATACAGTAGTTTTGTACTGGTAAAGTGGTGTGGATTCGGCGGACCCATATACATTTACACCAGTGATAAGAGAAGGAAGGGAGAAAGAAAGGAAAATAAATGTTGTAGAAGGTCTTTCACAGATAAGTGAGCTGTAAAACTGACTGTGAGTTTTTCGGTGGTAAAGGGAAAGAGGCAACTTTATTTTTCATATGATTTTTTTAGTTTCTCTGTCTATAAGAAAAACGGTTGATAGACCAAAATCCATAGAGACTACTCGTCGTACAACCACACAGTCATCATCATCATCATCACTAGATCATATTTTTGTATATAAAGGTCTGCGATGATATGAAAGTGAATCTTATATTAGGACATTATCCTGTATAAATATTATGCACAATATGAAACACCCTTGTGAATATATAACCGCTTTAGCTTGACGTTACAGAATACACTCTGTATTTGAATTGCTACCTTAGTGTGATGGTTATATGGTATATATCCACTATATATCCACCAAATCCAACATCACCAATGCCACCATCATCATGATCATCTTGCATCGTCTAAAGAAATCATTCGTTTAACAGCTTGGCTTGACGATACGTTTCGTTTTTCTGGAGAACCGGTTCCCTCTCCTTTCATCTATATTTCCCTTACATTATATAGGTATATTCAATCCACCATCTATTTGTGGAATATAAACTGGCAACTTTTACATCTAGTACAAGGCTGTGTATTATCTCCCTCATATAGTACTACGCGCAGTGAATTGGTCTTTTAAGGTTGATTCTTATGGTTTGCTGCTGTGTGGAAGCAAATGTCTCGGCATGCCATCATAATGCTTAACTCCCACTCAATCTCTTTTTACCTTGTCTTTCTTTCTCTCGTAACTACAAACTGCTTCCACACTACTTTATACTTACAGTACGACACTCTCTGTCTGTCTTACACATTCCTTTTCTCTAAATATCTAACATGTTCCCTTACTTTATAATGGCTAAAGGGTGGCATGCGGTGCTGATTTTTTCTACCACCACCAAAAGCGAATTGTATCACGACTGATGTTGAACTTTTCAAGAAGAAACAGTGTGGCATATAAGTGCAATTGTTCATCCACTTATCCTGGTGTGTTTTTGTACTGACTGGTGGTGGGGCACACTTGAATGTAAGAAAAAGATACATACACAAAAATACTCAATAATTTATACTGATGTTGTGGCATACTATAATATACGAATATAAACTGGTTAGTAGTACTTTCACACAACATTTCCGTTCTTGTTATCTCATTTTCCGTTACTGTTCATTATTGACAGGATTTTGTGAAATCATTTCATATGTCAAATTTATTCTAAATTCAGTGTAGCGTGCATGTCACTAATCTAATTTCTTGTCAATTCAAAGGTCAATTTTTTTAATTTCCTAAATACTTCATACGCTCGTTGGATTGAAAGGCGAAATGGAACTACGGTAAAATGGTTTGAATCTGTCATGTATGCTGCGAATAAGTTTTGGATAATACGAGCATAATCATTTTTATCCTGGAGAAAGGTTTTGAAGACGAAAAGTAATGCAAGCAGGAGAAAGGGTTTAGGAGATTACTCTAAATTGACTTTACATAATGCATTATTACGGAAAGCAATAACGATAAAACATTTTTACTTTAAAACTTTCTCAAAAGATGAGGAAAGTGTGTGGCAGTTTTTTTTACATGTTGATTCTGGAATGGTATATACCTAGCACGAGTTTTATTTTCAACTACAATAAGACTGTATAAGTAAGTTTTAACGACAACAACGGTCAAAAGTACATAAAGCTGCAATTGATGTTATGTTGGTTTACTTAACACAACCAACGAAGGAAATAAGAAAGGAGACGTATAAAGGGAAAAAGAAATTTAATCATGTGATGGAATCCAGTCAAGATGTCATTCAATGGTTTTGAAAGTGTCATGTTTGCATACGAAAAAAAACGAAAAAGAACCACGAAACGAGTCATCTTTAGCTTTCTTTAAAAACCTTAAGAGTACTGTAAACTCCTCTTATTCTTTATGCTACAAGCCAAACCATAAAAATTGTGTAATGCGCACATACACAAACTGATACCAATATACACATATATGTGTACACGGTATATATAATCTATAAGGCTTCAAGAATACATCAGCATTACATCTTGAAAAGAAAGGCAATGTAGTCAGACATGCGAACAAAATTTCCCTTGACAGTTCTCCCAGAATAAATTGTCAGGGATCATCCAACCTAAGATGATATTATTACAGACCATTTCCTATTCACATAACATCAGCAAGCAAGTAAGCAAAGCAATAGGTTGAAAAAAAAAGAAAAGTGGAAGAAAGAGAAAAGGTAACTTTTCCTTCTCTCTCTCTCGTTTCCTTTTTCCTAAAGGTCTGTAAGTTCAATCGTAAAACGAAGCAGAAATATTCATCTAAAGCAATTGTGTACAGCATCCCATCCTATATATGTATATATACCACTGTCACTAGTACTATCACCACTACTATTACTATTGGAACATTCCAAAAACCTACTTTACTAATATTATTTCATTGCATGATGATGGTGGTGCTGATAGTATAAGTAACTAAAGACGAGTGAAAGAGAAACACACAAAAAAGTACCGCGAAAAAAACGCTTAGAGAAGCCAGAGCAAAAAAAACCAATATGTGTAGGCTGTATTATCTGATATATAATAGGAGAAGGGAGAGAGAGAGCCAGAAAAAAGTTTCTCTGGACAGATTTTCTGCCTCAGAGTACCTTTTTCTGAGTTGTTTAACTTCATTTTTCTTTCAGCCAAGCTGATCTGACTGACTAAGTTTGGGTAAATGTGAGCAAGTAGCACCGCGAACACACACACGCTACCCATACCATCACCGAACCATCAAGTATGTCTTGTCTCTGGTATACATGTACATAACATAACTAGCAAAAAACCAACCGCTCTGCTGACTGGCTGAATGAGTGGGTAAGAAGAAAAAAAGGGAAGAAGAGAGAGAGAAACAAAACTGAAAAGAATAAGTGCAACTTTCACAGAGAGATCACCATCATCAACAGCATGTCTCGGTTTTTGTTATACTTGTAATGTTCTCTTTCCTCCTTCTCTCTATTTGGTTCAGTTGATGATGATATTGGTGACGGCAAAAAAGCAATGGAATTTTTACGCTGTTGCTGTGAACTGATACTGACTGAAAGGAGAGAGATAATGTACTTGTGGTTGTGCGAGTAGAACTCTATATGGTTATTTGGGAGGTGTGTAACAATATGATTTTTTTTCTCTTTGCTTTATACAAGATCTCTCACATAAAACTCTGGAAGCGCCAACATAATATTATCTATATAAAAGAATTTCTCTTAATGTTTGAGCAAGGATAATAAGGCTTGAAATCGAATCGACTCATCGGTCCAACAAGAAGACGAGAGAAGAAGAGAAGAAAATAATATACGAGTATGTACATCCGCCGGCAAATGGGTATAGACCACGTTTAAACGCAATCTCTCAATAAAGAAATCACCATCCTGCTTGCTCTTCCACGCAACTTAACGCAAGAAATGAGATTTCTTTTCCTTTCGTGCTCGTCTTCCCTTTCTTTCTTTTTTTCACTCTTTTTTTATATCTTTTACTTAGTTAATATCTNGTTTAAACGCAATCTCTCAATAAAGAAATCACCATCCTGCTTGCTCTTCCACGCAACTTAACGCAAGAAATGAGATTTCTTTTCCTTTCGTGCTCGTCTTCCCTTTCTTTCTTTTTTTCACTCTTTTTTTATATCTTTTACTTAGTTAATATCTCTCTGGCTATATAGAAAGAAAAAAATGGAGCGGCAGATACAATACAGGGAACTAACGAAGGATCTGGAGGAGTAACAGCCGAAAATGAACTAACTAACAATACTACTACTGCTGCTGCACATCATGATCAACTCGGACTCTGCGTGTGGTGTAACGTACATAGCAACTTATGGGGACGTGAATTCCAACAGAAAAACAATCTACCACATCATGATTACTTACTAGCTGGCTTATATGCTTTTATATATACATTCACCTTTATAGCTATCTATCTATTCATCTACCACGGGTAATTTCTGTTAAAGAAGGAAGGAGTTTTTTTTCTTAGGAAATCATATTATATAAAGGCGGAACGTTATATAAAAGAGAATGGCATGGTAAGAGTTTAGTTTACTATCAGGGAAAAGAAGCGGATAAAAAATACTTGTCCAGCTTTTTACGTGTAAAAACTCGGTGGCTTTTATGGCTCGTCTCTGCTGTTAATCGACATTCTTTCACTTAATTCCCTTATTTTGGCTACTGCCGGTGGTGCTAGTAGTAGTGGCAGTGACGTTGTAAAAGTACATTGAAATAACTACCAATCAGTATATCTGCGAATGTATGTTTATAGCTAGAGAAAAGTATATGGTTTATAGCACGTTAAATACCAGAGACCTAATTTCCTGCAGGAAACCTTTAGGGATATGTCGTAATAATAAAAAACGTGAAATGATGGTAAAGTTTTCTCTTTTTTTAGAAATTCTTATTCCTCCATTTTCATTTCAGTATTACTATCTACTTGCTATTAAAACAGTAAAGAAACGGAAAGAATAATAATGGTGGTAACAGCACGACTTATTTTTTTCTCTTTGCAAAGAGGTATGGTCGGCAATAAAGCAAAGGTATCAAGTGTTCTTTACGACCCATGGATAAGAAATATTACGAACTGACGACATGTTCGCAAACATAAAAAAACATTTTTTAAATCATTATTCAAGTGTATAAACTGCACTTTATAACTATTAGGTACTAGAAACTAGAAAGAAAATTAAGTTTAGCTTGCCTAAATTTGTTTATATTTATATTTTACACTGCAACTAGAAATGTGGCATAACAAGCCAAATTACGTGCAGCCAGTATGTAATCACCCATTTGTCATTATAACTATTTAAAAACTTTATAACAAGAAGTAATAAAACAAGTTTTTTCTCCAAACACGAATATACTAAAAATTCGTTCCCTTCTCCAAGCCAAATTACGTGCAGCAAGTATGTAATCACCCATTTGTCATTATAACTATTTAAAAACTTTATAACAAGAAGTAATAAAACAAGTTTTTTCTCCAAACACGAATATACTAAAAATTCGTTCCCTTCTCCGTGAGCCATTTAAACCATAAACCATTTATGTACCTGTCAATCATAGCCAATATTTCACCGATAAATGAAGTTCAAATAGTACTAACATTGAATTATGGATTTTATATTTACATTACAATAGTGTTAATAATCTCAAACAAACCATATATGTATAATATACAGAGTATTAGATGATACACCGTGTATGTATGTATTTATGTCTGTTTTGCAGGTTGCAAGATAGGAAAAGGTGAGTGCGATAAATGTAGTTATGCGGGATAAGCGGTACCGCTACTACTACTGCCTCTAAACACAATCTAAAAATGAGGATATCACATCAAATAATCGTAATCCCTAAGTGTATAATATCATTCTCATTCTTTCCCCAGTCAAGCTTCATCCGCCCTCTTTCGCTCTTCATGTTTTTTTTCTCGTACGCCAAAGATATGGAACATGTGAACTGAGAAAAAAATAATAAAAACCCGTAAAATGCGATGCACAAAGGATCTTCTAGCATAATATATTTTTTCATATAACTGTAGCGTCACTATATACCTGTACATATTATATGTGCATTCACAAAGGCATCGCATCATTATCTTTCTGTCGATTTTTCGTTAAGTGCCTCCATCAACTAATTCGCTTTTCTAGAGAGAAAATCCATTCTACCTCACGACACAATTTACTATAAAGCGAAGAAAGGAATGCAATTTTTCATATCCGCTTCCCTGTGCAATAATAATTCGTTCGTGGTAGGGAAGCATGCAGAGTCAGCCTTTACCACTAGAAATTATTAGAACACACAAATGTATAACTGGCTATAAAAGGAGTAAAACGGAAAGGCATCAGCTAGATTTAATATTATATATGCATAAGTAAGAGAAGCACGTATTATATTATAGGCATATGGGATTTTATTTAAGCTCGTCGTCTCCCTCTAATTCATACAGATTCACGGTTGTCTACCCATCAAGAAGGGTTGATGATGATCAAAGGAGTGAAGTAGTGGCAGTGGAACAGTACAAACGAACACGGAGAAACTACCTGGATAATAATAATTATCTCCGTTTTTTCTCCTCGCTTTTGCCGTTGCCACTTGGAATAGCTCCTTCCTACATACACGCACATAACATTATGCTTTCTTGCATTATAATAATAATAATATGAACGTGCCAACCAACCTCCACCGTTCATATACAATAAAACGAGCTGAATATCATGTTCAGAGCTCTACTACGACTAGGCCTGTCTTGTCTCTTTGCATGTACGCATGTTTAATTCAGGGGAGGACGAGGATGATGTCATTATAATATTATGCGATGCACTTGTACACACTTCCTTGCTCACTCGCCTGATGCAAAAAGTTTATCGTCATATAAAAGATAAATAGGTACATGGTTAATATATAAAAAGGACTTTTATAACATGATTGTATCTATTCACGTCGTATGTTTCCCTCCTTTTAGTAGAGATAGTATATCTATATCTCCCCATCCATCTACTCATCTCGGTCGGTCGAACTGCATGGCTATTATTATGACTGAGGAAGGAAAATTGGAGATGGGCATATTAAGGGCAACTAAAAGTTAAAGGGAAAAGCCATGTTAAGGCAATGTCAGGCTACAATAGCCCATTTCACACGCAATAATCTCATAACGACCCCCTTCACCATCATCATCACCAAAAAAGCATTCAGTCAGTCAGTGTGGTGTAATATTAAAACCTACACATTACTTTCATTCATGAATATATGGATGTAATGCATGTACTGTTATTACGGAAGAATGGCAGGGAGTAATGTGGCTGAGAGTATAGAGGAATCAACGAGCGCAACAACATAACGAAAAATCAACCAAATAAACTTGTGTATTATGTGATGTCTTCGTTGTCATTATTATCATTATTTTATACATATAGCTTAGTTATAAATGAAAGTAGCTTTTACAGCCTAGTTTAGGCCATGCTTCTCAATAAACTTGTTATATGTTGTTTGCCATTCTCTGGTGTGTATATGTCGTTTATAATATATTTATAAGTTATATGGGAAACTAACAATAACTAGACACATAGATTGCCGTGCACTCTTTCTATTGCTGTTTAAAATTACAGTGTAATATGGGTGGCAATGATATCTGTAATATGGAATGATGACAATAGTAATGCAATATTTACTGCTTTCTTCATAATATGCCTCTTCCACATTACAAAATGACATATACAACGTCACTCCAACGGTATGTTATTGCCATTTTTCCTGGTGTGTTTTTATACTTCATGCTGTTATGTTCCGCAGTTCTAAACAAGAAGTTTATTATTATTACGAGTTATACATTCGGAACATTTCGAGTTCTTTTACTGTTTCCTTTTATACAAGTCTGAAAATTGAAACCGGCTGATGATAACCCTATATCATTGAGAATATGATCGTTGTCGTTAGTTGTCTTTTTATCTTCGCAGTAATTATCAAAGAGAACAAAACCTACAAAAACATCAGGGTATTTTCTGCACTATAAAAAATAATGCCATCCATAAATTAGCAAACGTGTATTCATTTTGGAAATAAACCATTGTCTAAAAAATACTATTTGAGTTAAAATGGTTAAACCAGAGATAATGCAAATAAGCTAGTTCAAGGAGTTTTGTAAGCCTCTAAAAATATGCATGTTTTAAACTTTAATTAAATTAGAATCTTTTCTTATGTAATGTTTGATATCAACAATGATGATCACATCAAAGTATTATACTCTGCTGGCTCTTCTCCGTCAGGAAAACAAAGGGGAAATGAAAAATCAAACGATTGGAAAAGAAAGTGAAGGCAGCAGGCCACCCTCTCGTGGTAATGCAATAAAGCGTGTATAGATACGCGTTTAACACTCTTAAAAAGCCCAAAGAAGATCATGGTGATGAGAAGCCACCATTAAACTTGTACAAAGCTGCCGCTAGTATAATATACTGCTACTTTCACCAATTCCGTGAAAATTCCTTTTAAGTTCATCTCCTTTTCCTTCTTCACATGACGTGATGAAATGTAGAAAGAACATAATCATCATATTGTAACAGCTCCATTCAACCCAACAACCAGTAATAATATTGGCTACACTTTAGGTTTGTTATTATACTCACCATCATCATACTTTCGAATCTCCTTCTTTGCACGTAATACGTTAGGAATTTTGTAGTGGAAGTTGGCGATGCTACTCTAACTGTAAACTCATACAGGCAAGAAGACGAGCACAATATGTACATATAAAACCTTAAGTTTGGTGTAGTGGTGTGTGATGATGGCATGTTATATATAAGCGATAGGCGTAACATTCGAATGACGGTTGATGGTTGGTGATGCTACATAATTCAGTTGCTGGCTCTCGCTCTTCTCTCTCTTTCTCCGTTCCCAAAGGAGCTTTCTGACTCCTGCTCCCGGCTTGTGATAATAGGCAATCAAGTAAACGAGGTCAGGCAGCGGCGTGACCGCTGTTGCTTGCTACTTCCAAGGAATATAATATTCCTTCTACACATGCATATTTAGGTACACGCTGATGGTGGTCTAGCTAGTGCTATCAAGCTTTATAAGTAATGATACTCTTTACCATTACGGTGTAATAGTGCCATCAATAAATACACCTACACAGTTTCATACTTTTCAAGGATACTGTTTTCAGAAAAAATAGAATACATGAAAATGAATACAACTGCACTAATAAATACCTATAGTCAGAAAGATCAATGATGGAACGGTAAGTACTTTCACTTTTGTTTAACATAATGCCCGGATTATTACGACGTTTATAATGGCACTGATCAGAGAAAGAGAGAGATCATGGAAAATGATATACCATAAACATTATCTGCTTTCAAATGCTTTCACTGTTGAATGTGTTTCATAATTAATTTTTGAGCCC
>JAHZMV010000742.1:0-27727 GCA_027743765.1 Coecobrya sp. COE2
TCATCTGTGTGAAGGATCACTTTGAGGGCGGAAGCTTTTTCACGGGATTCAATTGGTCCAGGAGCAGTTGAGCCACAGTAGCGACCTAAAATATTCACATTTCCACAAGACCAAACAGTAAAACTACAGAACCTCTTATCAAGTCAGATTGATTGTTATACATGTATATCGTCCTGTTATTAGTCCTACTTTGCTTGCCGATTTAACCTTGTAATCTTGTTCGTACGATGTATAAACATTTGAGAAATAAAGCAAATCAAGTTATGCTTTTCATACCGACAAGACGGTCCTCTGCATCACTTATGACGTTCCAGATTTCAACCCAGTCTTCGTCACAATAGTCACTACATGCGAATTATTAGGAATGCATGTGTTACAGAATTTACTTATGAATGTTAAATGCGGTTAGTTTTTTTTCACTTTCTATTCTTTCTGAAACTTACCCATAAGCACCACGGTCAGTATAATTAAATTTATCCGATTTCATTTTAAAATTGTCGAAAACTATACGGACTTGTTCGTTGGGTTGCTGGAAAAAGATGTAGGTGCAATTGGTCATGGAAGGGTAGTTTGAAGGGAATCGGGGTGAGTTGAACTCTCCCTTCATACGACTTGAACTATAATAGGTAAAGTGGCATGAGCCATCCGGTGCTGCTGTGCCAGGTACTCGGTATTCTAAATTCAGCCACAAATTACGCAAAACGTTAATCTGCCTGTCACTGACAAGTTGAACTCAAGTATGTAACTTTATACGTGTTTTTATGCATATCAAACACATTCCATGGAAAACCATGTCACGCTACGCTTTATACAATTTTGTACAAGCCTAAATCTAAAAATTCCATTACTTACAAAATACATTACTGTATTTTAGGCTTTACCTGTTTCAAACTGATAGCGTCCTTTGAAACCCGACCCAACAGTTTCACCGCTACTAAACACCAAAACAAGTCTTGGCCCATCTGAAACCACGTCGTGGGGAGCTTCATTTCCCGCAAAACTCATAGTCTGCCTTATCGTATGCTTGAATAACCTCTTGCCCTTTCAAGTATACTTTTAGAAATCCATCTCCGCATCTAATATAATATAAAGGATAAATTAAATTAATTAGCCAGCACTCCAGCCAATTAGTCCCTTCATTCTCTCACGTATCAAAGTCGAGACAAAATTCACTTTTAATGTTATCATTATTATTCCTGTGGGAAATCTCACTCAACTACTTCTAATTCAATTACACTCACTTCTTGGGCTCTGACTGATTTGCTGTGTCTTCCTCGCTGTTAATATTCGTAATCACGTCAAATTTCTCAAAGGACAACCGGACTCTTTCCAGATGCTGGGGATCTTGCAGCCCGTATATAAAGTAGCGACAAACAATTTTCGGCACGTAGGGGAACGGGTAATTGGGAGAATAAACGACACCAGCGGATTGACCCTTGCTGAGTATCCTTTGATCGCATTCCGTGCCCCGAATGTGAGTGCCCATGTTCTTTTCAATGAAATCTGAATCACAAAAATGTAATCGTGAGGCATCAATATATACAATACAAAGAGAATGGACATTTTTGTTGCACACAAACTTACTAATTATTTCTATTTTTGATGATGATAACAATTAGCAGAAAAGTATCCTGTGCTTTATGATTGTTAGATTAGACCGTTTAATAATTATTAATTACATATAGAAGCTAGAAAGTAGTGAGCGGGTGAAAGCACTTTATCACGTATGATACCTTTTTTATTCTTTCCTTCATGTGACAGGTTAACAAGAAAAGGCCATCTAAGTCATCTGGACCATTTACGTATTACGTCAACACAGAAAAATGAATACAAGGCAAGATGTCAGTCATGAAAATTGTGATGTTGATGGTGTTGTCATCAAAACGAAGGAAGTAATTTACTCTTTTGACATTTATATTTTTTCTTTTAGGCCTGCCTGCATTTTTACTTCTTTTATAAAAATCGGCGACCGGGAAAAGTATGAAGTAGCAAAATTGCAGAACTTTTCAGATGCTGTTGTACTATTTTGCTGATACAAGTATGCTGAAAACGAAAGATTTTTCACGTTTCCTTCAAATTGTGACAAGAGTAGGAAAAATCGATAGAGATGGTATCAATAGAAAAGTTGGTACATGAAAAGATGCCGCAGAAATTGCTCCGTCTGTGTAGTTCATTCAATTTGCCTTTCTCCAAGCATTTTTTTTTCAAAAAGAGAACAGAATTTTGAAAGCACCTATACATCTCTATTGTACACTACATCTTTATTGTAGATGGATGATTAGATTTTAAAATATTTTCTCGAATCCACTTTCACCACCTTCATAAACAGACGGTATGATTTCATTATCCTCCGAATGCTAGAAAGCTTATCAGTAAAATTTAAATATATGCCAATCACACTTAATACAACAAATATAACATGAAATGCTTCACGAACTGAGTTCACTACCGTTGTCTTACACATTGTTGTACACCATTTTGTTTTAAATTCCAAATGACATAACTAATTACATCATCTGAAAACATCGTTTCTTCCTTTTCCCCTTTACCATAATTTCCATCGTCATCAGTCATAATCATTTTTACTTTCCTGTCGATCTTGCCAGAAAAGACGAAACAAGTTTCAATGCTTTCTATTCCTGTTACATCAACGGTACCACTTCATTGCGCTGTACATAAAGTATGAGAAATGTAAGGTGGGGGTAGGAGGAAGCTTAAAGAGTGCTTCACATTATTCTCTCACAGGCTTTTCTCAATAATACACCTAGAAAACAACAAAAGCAGAGGGAAAAGTGAAGGAAACATTTCCTCGTCTTTTTCATCATCAACATCAACTTGATGTTGATCATCATCATCATCGACGCTGCCGCCAATGCATTCAATTCAAAGCTGCAACAGCAGTAGTTAGAGAAGCCGTCACATACGGATCTTCTTTTTTTCCTCGAATAAAAGTAAAAGTAAACAAGGCGATCGGGAAGCAAACAAGAGGAGAAAGTAACACAAGAAAGAAAGCATGGTTGCTTTCACTTCACCATTGTATATAAACTCAAACTCATCTATACACAACCTACAGCTTACATGTGTACAGTACAATGTACAGGTTGTATTTTTAAACTGATGTAAAATAGCGTAAGCTTTCTCTCTCTCTCTCCATCTTTCCTTTTCTCTACCTTTTTGCTTTACTTAATGCAAAAGCTTGTCTGTGTGCAACAACTTACATTCATACTACTCTTTTAACAAAGATTGATCAAAATGTTTACCAAGTTTGACAAAGCTCTCAGAAAACTCCCAGACTCCTTTGAAGCCACGATTTTGAGCCTCCGTGCTTCGCTCAAGTGTGGTGAATGTGACGAGCATGAGATGTGCACTGGAGAACACGACCAAGTTGCGCTGTTGCCCACAGTACGTTCCAATTAGTGGGGCGGTTGGATCCATCCCGTCGTACACTTTCACTTCGTCAAAGGGACAGCTGTACACAAAACACAGATAAAGAAAACGGCTTCATGGAAAGATAAGGGAAAAGAACGGACGATTACTTTATTTTAAAACATTCATTCCCGTAGAGTAAACTGCAATTTACACGACAAGTGAAGCACATTTGTTGAATGTTGTGTTAGATGGGCCTGTAACTCAAGTCGCAGTTTGCCTTAGTTTCCTGAACTGATCAGAGTACACGAAACGAATTTGCTAGACTGTTCAAACATAAAAATGTTTTCAACAGAAAGGGATAAAACAGAAATGCACCTATACTTTTAAAGAAATCCTATAAAAGAAAGTATTTGGTTTTAAGTTTCTCCTTTTTAATACACGATGTATTCACTTTTCACTTGTTTTAACTATTTCCCAAAGGCAAACAAAGTCTGAAGAATAATATAAAAAATAAATGATGATTTATTTTTAATAAAGCTGTGTGCAATATATGTGCACAATCATTTTGAGATCGTATTTGGATTCTATGTATTTTCTCTCAAATCCCTAGACGAAGGTGCTAAACGCAAGCAAATGAATGAAGATGAATGATGAAGGTCATTGCAATATTAAACAGAATTGGTTGGAAACTATAGTCATTTGAACCCTAACAATTCCACAATTAACGAAAGATAACATTTGAAAGTTACGTTAGATTTGGTAATTGATCTGGGCATGCTATACAGAATACCATAATTGATAAGAAATTCTGAAACAAAAAATTCTAATAATGCAATGCCGCTCTCAAGGAAGCAATATATCGACATTTTCTTACGTGTAATATTATAATTTTCTTAGATGTATTTATGTACAACTTTCTTAGAAAGAGGTGAACAGAAAAACATATACTTAGACAGGAAAATCACTTATATATTTTTGCTTACTGGGCTCCACCGTAGAAAACATCAAAGTCTCTGAATTCCAGACGGATCCTTTGTCCCTCAATCCCAATAAATTTATAGGAACAGGAGAGATTCTTTGGGTAAACGCCAGGATAAGTTGGGGAGATCAAGTCACCGTTTCGCTTTGATGCTCCTTGTATAGTGTAGCTACAGAGAGTTCGTGGGACAGGTGTACCAATTTGGTAAGGGCCTATGATGTTAAAGATGAAATAAAGAAAAAGTTGAAAAGTTATTAGTAGATGAAATAATGAATACTCGTTAATATTTTACCACAACCATTGAATGATAAAAAACTATTGGAAGGGAAAAACAATGGATGATCCCCTTACTGTTGTTGATGAAGGCAAAAGTTCCCCTGAAAATAGTTTCATCAGTTGAGTTCTTATCAGAGTAGAATCCAATCGCAATTCCACCGTAGAGGGAAATCCGTCTACGAGGTGGGATTCGTCCACAATACCGACCACTGAAAGGTGTCGTTACAAGATCAGTGGGGTCTGTGCCCTCAACTTCTGTCCAAATGTCGACCCACTCGTGAACACATCTATTGTGTAAAAGAGAATACATGTACAAGCCAAGGAATCATGCAAGCTAAATAACGTAGTAAACGGAGGTGGCAAGGTGGTGATGAAACTTACTCAGGTGGAGTGCCCCTTACGCTGAACTGCGTGAAAACAAGTTCCACCCTTTGCATTGGTTCAGCTAAAAACATAAAGATGCATTGATACAAGTGTCCCTCTTCAGATATCATCGTTGGCGACTCAAACGTGCCGTTGGGCGAGCCATGGGTTCCGTTCCACATGAACAAGCGATCACATCCTATGAAAAATGCGGGGAAAGTATTAACAATAAGCATAACAGATAAAGCTTAACTTAATTATAATAACAGATTAAACTCATTAAAATATAGGTAACATCATCAAAGCGATAAATAGCATATATTCTTAAGTTGAGCGCTTACTATTTGGTATGGGTTCCTCGTCATCTCCAACTAGACTACTGCCCCCATTTCCTCCCCCATTCAGTCCTCTACCAGAACCACTTGCAATCAACCGGCTTAGATCCCTTCGAATTTGAAGTGGACTTTTTTGTTTAACTGATCCACTGCTGAAAGTGGTTGCTGTTGTGGAAGCAGAGGATGAAGCATTACTATTTCCATTAAGAGGATTACTATTCGTGCTACTTATCCTACTCTCACCACTACTGCCAAAGAGATTATCACTACCGATAATTGAAGGATCATCGCCAAGCATCAATTGTTCATCCTCCTCTCCCACTCCCGTTGTTTGCTTATTAATGTTAGTAGGATTATTTATCCCATTTGTTGAACGATGAGGGTACCTTCTATTATCAGGAAAAGTTTTTGAAGCGGTTGCGGCAACTGTCGGTTCCAGCGCCACATGATTATCAACATTATTTTTATTATTTGTAATAAGCTCTACCCCTTCCCCTGCTGCTTCATCTCTGTCATTGTTACCTAATTCTCCAAAAATTGTCGGTATAACTTGGTGATGATAAGACTGCTGCTTTTGCTGTTGGTTGTTTGTCAGTTTAGTTGGAGCTCTTTGTTTCAAGTAGCTTGTTGACTCTCTCTTTGAGTTATCGCTTGTAGTTTTCGTAGAGGTTGTACTTTTCGTCGGAATTTTGTTGTCGTTGTTAATCTCCTGTTCCCCATCTTGCATTGCCGCACCAATATCCTCGTTCTCTTCCAACACATCATTATTATCATCAATGATAACTTCATCTTCATATGCATCTACTTGTGGGGCTCCAAAGCGAAATACTTCATTATAATGGCGTTCCTCCAGCTCTTGCTGTTCTTGACGATAATGATGATTATGATGAACAAGACTATTATGATTTGACAAGGTTGATGAAGAGGAAGAAGGAGATAAAGTTTTCCTGATGGAAGAAGATTCCTCTTCCCCGACTAATACGTCATCCCTATTACTACCGTTCTCATTAGGATAATGGACTGTTGCCGTTGAAGAGGAAGGGATGAAATTTTCGTTGTTGGTTGTATGTCCGTTGGAAAAGTAGGAGCCGGACGAGAATTTTATTGATTTGAGTTTTGATGATGATGACGGAGACGATGGGGAAGATGAGAAGAAAGAGGTGGTTGAGTCCCCTGTCAGAAAAAAGGATCCTGACGAAGAAACAGAAATACCTGTGCGATCACCATCACCAGAGATGCCAGAGTGTTGTCTGGAAGCGAACAACTGCCCACCTTGTATTCCAGACGCTCCGGTGGTAATCGTTGTTGTGGTTGATGTACTCGTTGTGGGTCCTGAAGAGGATGGCTTTCCTTGCTGCTGACGATGAGAGCCAGCAGTGTAGGACACCAAGTGAAGGAATTCCTCTTTGTCATTGGTTTCCCCTCTCCAGCTTTTCTTCCGTCGCCTCGAAAAGTCCTTACTGTCCTCATCATTCCCGTCGTCGCCATTGTCACTTTTGACACTTATTGGCCGCCCCCGTCTTTCTTGTTTTCGAGTTTGTTTATTGTCTTCACGGGAGAAATGATGGTGATGACTGGGTTGGTCTGTAAACAAAAGATAATATTTCAAATTTGTAGATCATGCATATTTAGCAACTACTTAGTATGCATTGCGCATAAGGAACTTGTAAATTAATGTACTTTATAATAAACGATCTCAAGTATAAATAGTCCCATCATCGAAAAAGTCCAGGAGAGTTTTGGCAACTTTATTACTTTATACTTATAATAAGTAACTTATTCATTCATCTGGGAACAAAGTGAAAAGTCTTTTGTATGAAATAATTTGTGGCACATCAAGTGGCAGATAAAAAACCTTCCATCATAACCAAAACTGTGGAGCAGACCAATAAAATTAATTGTTAGAAATTAAATTTCCGTGATCAAAAAGATCTGGGAAGAAAGCATTTTTATTCAGGTCTTGTCATGCACTATAAATAGACGAATGGGGATTCATATTTGGTTAGATTTACAGCACTGTCGTATTTAATCGTCCAGTTGTGTATAACTTTCAAATATGTACACATATATCTAGCTTTTATAAGGTGTAAGCCTAATTTCTGGGGATTTAGCATTCCATATTCTAGAAAGCGTATTATATATTGTGTTCGCCACGGCTCGTTACCCTATCCTCATCCTTTTCTTTCCTTACAATATTGCGTGCTCAAAGGAGCATGAATAATAACTCTTTTTCTTATTCCCTTCCCTAACGTCAAATCCAATAGTGGAAACGGAGAAAGAACTCTGGAAACTTCTTAAGCATACCATTTACAACAACCAGTGCTTTAGAGCACCACCACCAGCAGTAGTGCCGGCTGTAGTTAGTGCAAGTCATGTTTTGTAAAATGAGAAAAAGGTTTTTTTCTTTCTTGTTCCAGTTGAAAATGGAGATGTGGAACATCTTTACGCTTTCATAATATGGTAAACGCTACATCCCTCTGTCTTCATTTTGATGGTTTGTGAAGGACGGAAAATAGAGGAAAGCCTAACTTTCCCCTAGACTTTGACTTTATTCCGTGCATCTCGTGGTTCCGTATCGTTATCATCATCAACTTCATTACCGTCATAAAGGTTTCACCTTGTATAATGATGATCAAGCAGTGATCATGATTCATGATGATGAATATATGCTTTAGACATACTTGTTAGACGCTTAAGTATCTAGGTGCATATGTTATTATAATGACGGCTTCCCTTTTTAACCGTTTGTATTACATATTGCACACATAATAGTAACTAACGAAAAGTGTTCAGATGGCGGTTGACGGAGTTGGCTTCGAAGTTAGAAGTTTGTAGAGCTAATAAAACGAGAAGATGGATGCATGCATGCATTATAATCATGAGGATGGTTAACTATGACTTATTTCTTCCAACACGTTTGACAGACTGACTTAGATGAAAAAGAAGCCTGAGATGTCAGTATTAAAAGAAGTTCCTAGAATACTTCCTCTCTCATCTCTCAAGTCAGAGAGTTGATGATGAGTAAGAGTGAGTGTGATGTATGCTAATTTTCTCATCTTACTACTCCCCTTCCTTCCCTCCGATTCTCCATCTTCATCTTTTTCACTTTCAGAAGTTTTCATAAGTGAGTGTAGATACATATACATGAATGCACATTAAGTGCCCATTTAACTACTGTGCAACTGTATAGGTTATTTGTATTTAGTACCCGGGCTTCATAATGAATGGCATAACCATAAAGTGTTTTTCAAGCTTTCAAGCGTAGCTCAGAAAGAATGGAAGCAGTGTTACTACTGCCTTACCAGTTTACTTATTGTTAGTTCAAGTCAACTACATTATATAAGAAATGGATCAAACCCGTGGAATTGTTGGATAATGATATGATGTTTAGCTTGAGAACATAAAATTCACAAGAAATTTAATAAAACGAAGTTGACTATCGATTCGAATCATGCTGTTCTACCAGATGCTAATGTATCACATGATTAAATTAAGTAACGGAAATTCAGTTATTAAAGATAACATTTGTGCCATGTGTGTTTTACTGAGGAGGTAATATGAAGCCAATGTTATTTTGATTATGACTAAAACGAACTGACTAAATAGTAAAGCAGGAACTAAGGAAGGGGAAGATCAATGGTGGACTGATACACTAACTAGAGTTGTTGGACAACGTTACAGCATCATGCTATTTTTCTTTCTGAATATATTATATATGTCTATATAGTTTGTAAAAAAGATCAAGTCTAACATTTAAGCATTTCCCGTGCAAAATTCTCGAAGAAGTAATAAGCGTAAACTTGCCTCAGTGAACAATAAGGTTGAATTCAAATGCAGTGTGGCAGAAATGCTTAAGCATTCTCCTGTGTCAATCGACCTCTCTCAGGTATGCCTCCAGCAATAAAAATTTATTGATGATTTAACACCCATAAATTAAGACTACGTTACGTATCCTTTTCACTTTGTAACAAGATAATAGTAAACGATAACAGATAATTCAATTTTGCTGGACTACCAGTGACTAGGAGCACTTAACTGGTACATACATATAAGGATCAGTCCCTGATCATTTTTGCACCAAGAAGCCCTTTCAGTGTTATGCATGCATGTATATTATATTATGAAAAATATGATCGTTATGACATATTATAGTTCATGTAGTAGCTACGAAGTACATTAATGGCTGGGGCGATATGATTTGACAATTTCCGACATTAAAAGTCTGGAGAATTTTCTGAAGCAGCCATGACCAATTCACAGAATAGATCTTGCTCAATAACAAAAGCCCTGAATCAATCAAACTCATATGAATCAATCAACCTTACTGAAGAAGTACAGTTAATTTTCCTGTAGACGATTACATGTGGTGGGATTAATTCAATGTTTAAAGTGTGTTGCTTTTATGCACAATTACATTTAAAAGTGGAAAATTATAAAAATGATGCCTCAATTTTGGAACGCTACAAGCTACGACTTTTAGATGTTCAAACTATATATGATCAAATTACATTAATATTATATCAGGTCAGAAGTAAGACAGGTACGTGACATGACAATGACATTTCACCTTTACCCTTTGGATCTTTTACTCTAGTAACTCCTGGTAAGGTGAAACTGAAGAAAAAAACAAATCAATGTGTGTAATACATACATACTGGCTTCTAGATGCCAACCGACATTTTTCGACTATAGTACTTTTACCTGACGGAAAGGTCCAACGGGACAACGGTTGGGATTGGGTTAAGTAAGTAGTAGCGTAGAAGTAGGATATATAAGACATGAATATAAGACGATGACAGTAAATATTGCTTGGAAACTGAAAAAAACATTTCTTAAGTACTATTGTTGCATTACGGAAATTAAAGTCTGTGATGGATAGCAATTTTATGAGAGCATTATGTGGAAAGTTTAAACTTGGCTGTAAACTTCTGATGAAACTGACAAATTTTGTACATCCTTATTTCTTGTTACCTGACCCATTACTGTCTTCTCCGAAGTTGGACAAAGAAATTGAAAATATCTAGCCATAATTTTCGTCAAGAATGAGGAAACGAAATAGAGTGCATATATTTTATGTACATTTTCAATTACCAGTGCACCAGTACACTCTAAATATTTTATATATGTTTTTGTATATAACAGCCTGCCTTTCTTCTTGTTCCCAAATTCCCAAACCATAAAATGAGGACTTTGCATTTGGAATATACTGCTATGTATCTTTTACAGACTAAACCGGCAAGTTGATTGTTTTTATTTACTCACATCTGAATGGAATTTTAAAAAGGTTTATAGAAGCTTCTAAAAGCTAAAAAGCATTTCATCATTTCAGTGTCAGTTCTATAATAGTCATCAAAAATGTGGAAACCATGCTAATTTGTTTGGTTAGCAGATTTCATTTCAAAAGCAACGGCAGGAAATGTCCTCCATAAACGTTACAATTCTGCATATCACGACGACCGACCAACGCAATAAAATCCATCCGGATCATGTTGAAAGTCCTTTAGTGAAAGGACTAAATTACTCTTATGAAAACTGTCATTCATTCATGCACTTAAGCTAGTGATTTTGCAGCAGTAATCGTAACAAAACACAATAACGTCAGAGAAAGTTGTATCCCTTCCACTTACAATTTACTTTCACTCAACCCAAAGCAAGTAGGTACAATATATGCATTTACTACATGGTGAATCAGGTAGGCTTACTCGTTTTCACGAACAAACCTCATATAAAATTACTTTTTATGTTAAAACAAGCAGAAAATGGAAATAGTAATAATAACAACGAATAAACGACGTAGGTGAAATGTTGAATCCTATTTCATTACCGTTTGCAATACTGTCTCAACAACCACCTCGGCTTATTGTTATTAAATGTGGTATTTTCATGTTACTCGTGTACTAGATGATGATGCTCGTAGCAGGAACAGAAGAAAATTTTATGGATGTCCTTGCATCTGAGTACCTGTATTGTCCATCTCTTTCTCAGTATTTCGTCAGTCTTCTTGAAGACTTCATTCCTTTCCCTTGTCCAGGTATAATATGTAATTATTCATCCAAATAATTCACAGTTAGCTTTTTGTCCTCATTAAATTAGTTCTCTTTTCCAGCACATTTACAATACTGCAGCACAGCTACGTAAAATGTATAACATTTTGCTGGTCACAACCATTCGTCGTGTGGAGTTTGGAAAGATTTTCTGTTTTCATGTAGGAAAAACTTTGTATTCTACCGTGAATGGTTATATAGGTTCAAAGGACATACGTAAAACATGGGCATGTCACTATAAGATAGTTTTATGATACTTCCATTCCATATTTATACTCCTACTGCTTTTATTTCCGTCCTTTTCTTGCGTTTATAACAGAAAATAGAAGCGTATTTTTTGCTAGTTTCGAAATACAACCACGGAGAAAGTCGTCATCGTTGTTGTACATGTTGTTGGTTGTAGTATTTGGTGGTAATAATAATCATAAGAGAGCCGTAATGTAATGGATAAAAGACATTTTGGGAATTTAGTGTATGCATTGCTTTATGACATACTTAAAGATATGATTGTCGTTATTCGTACGGTAAAACAACTATGACTCTCTCGGTGACTATTTCATCATCATTTTTTGAACATGCAAACGAAGATCTTATACTGGAAAAGTACTCTTGAATGTTCTTTTTGCTACAATTTGTGAACAAGTCGTTTTTACGCAATCCTAAGAATAATGTTACTTTATTCCTCAGGTTGTCATATTTTCTCTTCAGAAGAAAGTCAAGAGAAGGTATGACAAGAATTTTAGGCATTTTCACGTAACCAATAAAAACTGTTTACGTACATTAAGCATTGCTTGGGTAAAATAACAGCAAGAAGCATATATTGGTTTATATACGAATTGTATTTTTACGAAATACATCTAAGAAATATCGAAAAGGCTATACAATGCGTTTACAGTAAAGACAATACACAATAATAACTGACTCATACGATATTTACCTGTTGAAGTACAATCTTTTAGCTGTTATTAGGGTCTCGCTCCTCCATTCATGGATTGGCCAACAACAATGATGAGAACGATAAAAACAATAAGAAATATAACCAAACAGGCAACTGCAATTCCGAGCATCATCTTGAAACTTTTAATTTAAAAAGGTACCACTTTTGTATAATTTTTTGCTGTTTGTAACTAAAATCGCCACTTTCTAGATTGAAATGGCTTGCGGACTTGATCTTTCAATGTTTCACATAAATTCAGATAGATAGAGATAGCATAATAAGTTCATAGTTAGGTCCAGAATACTTAGTTCAATTTCACATTACAATTCAAGCAAATTATTTAAGTTGTTACTTCCAGTTTAGTGTTGGAATAATTTGCAAAGAGAAAAATCCTTTCCCTTGGATAAATAATTTCCGCGTATATTTGTAGTGAAAGTCTAATAATTCTTGTCAATCATAAACTGTACAAGTTATATTATATTACGATGGTTGTTATTATGGTTGTATGTATATAATCTTGAATGATATTAGTAGCAAATGGAGTTTAATCCCGTGATATTATTGTTCTCTCTATGAATCAGCAACTTCATTCAGCAACTCGGTTAGTATTGCCTCTGGAAGAGCCAGTGTAGCAGTTAATTCTAAACAACAAGCTTCCTCCAACAAAAGCTGACGACAGAGTAAGTGACGAAGAAACAAGTAAGTGTCTCGCTGTAAGGGACGTTGATGGTGGTGAACAATAAGGATAACACAGAAATGACGATGCTGATGAGATGAGTGCCAAAGTACTGGAGAAAGTAGGGCTATTGTTGCTGCCGCCACTATTGTTATTGTTATCAGACTTGTATGCGCTTTTTCTGCCAACAGAATCACTATTTACACAGCTATTATTGTTGTCGAAAGTATTATTATTATTATTACAACTGGAAGAATTAGTAAAACAGTCTTGCCGCATGATGACGATAATCCCAATGTCCAAATAAATTATTTTTTATTTAAACAAATAAAATTAAAATGTTACAATGCTCGAATTCATCCTCGTTTATGTGCCTTTTGTGACAGTAAAATCTTTTACGTTAGCACAACAGCAAACTGTGTGAATAAACGAATGAATAGCTATAAGAGCTGGCAACAACAGCGGTAGGAAAAATGATAGAAGGAGCGCAGCGTTTGTTTAGTAATCACATGTAAATCCCTCGGTGAAAGCTTAAGACTGACTGTCAGAGCCTGAGGAGAGCGAGCGTCGTTGTTCTCCTCCTCGCGGAATTCGTAGTTGAGCTAAGCGAAACTAGCCAACCTGAACCTCCCTTCATATTATAACATATCCAATAAAAAAGCTAACAACTTTCTTGTTCCTTCTATCCTCCATCCAACAACCAACTGTGCACAACCCTATGAGGAAGCAGATGCCTGAGAAAAAGAGAATCCGAACATCATCACATACCCACAGCTATTTGGCGATATAGAGATGGAGTGTAGTAGCATATAGGACAATATCTGTACGTGAGCTCTTTCTAATCGAACCAGATAGAGAAAGTGGAAAAGCAAAAAATATATAAATGGAAAAGGTGTGCTGAGTAAGTGGAATTGGCGTGCATTATATGTTGTATGATGAATGCGAGGAAAGGAGAAAATGCCATGCCCTGTCATGTCAGTATCACATAAATGAGGAAGTTAAAGATTATGTACTGGCTGCCGAGTTTTGAGAAAGCTTAATAATGAAGATGATTATATGTATGCCATGGAGATTTTTTGGTGGGATAGCGGTTTTCTGCAGTGCTTGCAAAAAATATAATCTCACCTAAGTAAACCGGTTTGTTGTATGATGTGATATTATCGTTATATGCCTGCAAGGAAATCTGTATGATTTACAACGAGTACGAAAAAATAAGGCCTTTAAGACGTGTGTTGAAGATGTAAAAAGTATTCACATTTATACATGTACTTATATGTGTAAACTGCGATAAAGCTTTTAGGTACTTAAATTGAGATCTCTGAATAAAATATATACTATTATCACCTACTTTATTTTTATAATACAAAAGTAGCATACCTACTACTACACACTACTACATTCTACCTTAACAAAACTCAAAATTGTAGTATTGAAAAAGTGTTCACATCTGTACGAGGAGAATGATAAAGATGTATACCTACCTATATAATATGTATGATGCTCAAACTAAAAGTTAAATCATTAGCAGCAGTGCTGGTATTACCTAAAATAGAATCTATATAAGTTTTGGACTAGAAAATGAAAATATCTCCCCAACGTATTCCACCAAAAGCATTCTGTAACTTTCTTTTCTTCAAAACATGTCTTGGCTATGATGATTATGAGGAGAAGATGTATATGAATGCCAGAACGAATAAATGTCGAGGAGAAAAATAAGGGACTGAGGCTGGTCGTTCCTATTCTAAAAACTAGAAACGTTAAACTCAATATTTTCTCTATCCTTAATAATATGTAGCAGCATGCAAAATACATTTTTGTTCGCAAACACGTAAAACGAACGAGAACAAAATGCTTTCTGGCTAGAAGAAAAAGCGTTTCTAGTTACAGCAACACAAAAAGGATGTAATCGACTGGAAAATAAAAAGTAAAGCTAGAGCGAGATATGTTTAATATGTGGTTAAAAGGGTACCATAGACAGTATAACATGACATCACCCAAAATCGGAAATATAGAACAGAACAGCCTCTTGTTGTTTTCATCCATTTTAAGGTAACGTGCATCTCATTTCTTTAGTTGTTTGGCTGGTAGTCGTTTAAAGGACTATTCCCGGTTTGATAGTTTTATGGCTTTTGATCATGACAGTGACAATTGCTTTTCCGCTATACGTTCATTTTACGGACTACATTTATGTTGACACTGACACACAACTACGAAGACAATTCAACATGACATGAAACAGCGCATTGGTAAAATACGGAAAATCATTTAGGCAACGTTGAATTAGAAAGGGTAAACAATAATTTGAAGATGTTGTTGGTATGTCTGTAAACTAAAACTAGACAAGTGCATATTATCAAAATGGAATGTATGAAAATTTTATTACTTGCTTTTTATAGAGCATTTCATTTTAAACCTTCTTCTGTAATGTGTATTTAGTTTCTCGTATGACCCGTACACTTCCAAGAAATTAGCTAGAGGGTAAGGAAATCTGCAATTACATAACAGCAATACTCGTACAGTACGAGTCGTACTATTTACTTTTGAAAACCTAGCCGTGTCAAAATGGGAAATAAAAGTTCAATGAAAATGCAGAAGATCTCTATATAGCTTTGCATTTTCTCTGTGAAAGCTATAAAAGTACAACTGTATATGTTTTAACATGTAAAAGAGCACCTACATAATAAGCCGATACACAAGGACACTCTATCAACTTTGAAAGGCCTACAAAGACGGACAATAAATCTACTTCCTTGTGTACGTACATGTGGCAATCTAACTATGTAGACGTTGTTACCTGCCTGCCTAACCAACCTATCCTGAGAGAAAAGGCTGTCTATCTTGTTCCTTCCATATTCCCTATTTTCCAGATTCCTTGTCAGGGTGGTTGTTACCTTGTGCCTCACAATCACCATCAACATCAAGTAGACGAAGACAACTTCAATTTTTATCCTATTCTCTCCTCTCACTCATTCGCTTTCCCCGATTGTATTTTGTATGTAGGAGATGAAACTGTATACATTATGTAGGTAAGTAGTACATACCCAAGCTAAATAAATATAGTGAACCTAACACATTGTTCTTTTGTATTCCATGCTGATGTTGATATAGGAGAGCTAACAGAAGTGACTTTCAGAAAGACCCTGTGCCTTTATTTTCCCCTCTCTTTGAGTTTTAGCTTCTACTTCTCCTGGAGCAATATAAGCTCCAGAGGGAAGAAGTAAGGTAAGAGAGCAGATAGAAAAGTTAAGAGAGGAAAATGAAAGCAGAAATCTCTAGCGTCCTATATCCCTATAAAATAAACGTTTTGGGTTGTCGTGCACACATTGTGATGATGAAACACCTGAAAGAAAGACGGTGTGTCCTTGTTTCCCTCCCCTATCAGCACTCCATATAGGGACCCGAATGAAAAGGCTTCATCCAAGTACTTGTATACACATACGCAGTACTTACATTGTGCACATACAACATTTGTAAATCATATAATAGCTTTTTAACAGGAGATTCTATAGGGAGAGGGCTAGAGGCAAAAAGTTACAAAAAACATGAACCTGCTGTTTTATATTTAATTTGCTTAAAATAAATGGAAAAACATTTCTCCCTTTTTAGAGAAATGAAAAGTTTAGATTAGTGAGGTTCATTTGTTCTTAAGGTGTTGGTGTTGGTGTTCAATAATGAGCATTATACGATGGCAGCCTCGAAAGTGAAGTAAACTTATCAGCGCAGATAATATGTAGTTGTAAATAAATAATTCCGCCAAGGTCTCACTTATAATTACCTAAGTCATAGGACAAAAAATGCCTCCGCCATTGGAAAGATTAACCAAAAATGTAAACAATAAACAGATTTCCGCCCCCGGGTTATGACCAAACATTTGAAGTATGAATATACGTCTCTAAACTAATATGTAAACTTTCACCAGGATATTCAATATTACGCCGAATTCTGCGAAATCATATAATGTAGTAGAAAGGTCAAAAGGAAAAGCGTAAAACACATGAACATCAAACGAAAATACAATACGGAAACATTTATAGCCGGAAAAGTACAAATGTAGACAGAGGAAAGAAAACGGAAAGTATAAACGCTCTATTCAGTCAGCCTGCAAAGCGAAAAGTATAACTATTAACCATAACTATGAGTTGATAGTCAGTCGTCAGCTACTTTTCCTTTCACCGGCTGTCGTCATTCGAATTCGTCAAGAGAGAGAGAGAGATAGCTACACACACCTTCTAACTCATGAATTAAAACATTCTCTCTTGAGGGAGGCTTGGGTTCAAGCAGAACGGCTTAAGAGGTGGCGGTATTTGAATTTATTTTTGGAAAATGAGCCTTCCTGCGAGCAAAAGTAAACAGTTTAAGAGCTTATCAATAGCGTTGTGTAACGTGCGTATGTGTTAAAAGGGAACATTATTGGCAGCATCTTTGATCCTGCGCGAAGTTATATGATGGCATATCTCTGGCAAATAATATATCCCACTTTACATGAAACTATACTATAGCTCATTAAATGCGAATTATTGAGATTTACGGATAAAAGATGAACCATAGCACACTGAGGATTATTTTGTAACTGTTGAAACATTTAGGATGTACCTTCACAACTTTATTTTACGCTTAGGCATTTGAACTTTCAGTTTTTCTGTCAGATCGAAAGGGAGGGCTCCTGCTAGAGTGGGACTGATTTTATTTACATAAGAGAAAGTCTTCTCGATCAAGGATTTTTCAAGAATATATTTGATTTACTACCTTATAGTATATTGCGATGATAAACTATATATACTTCAATCAAAACATAATCAAAGCAAACAGAATAGGACAATAGTAGGAAATTTACTTTTTTCTTTTCGTGTTTGTTTCAATTTACGTCCCGTGTTGGCTTTTATCCTGTGTCTTATCATTTGTTACAAAAAGCTACCATGCACGTTTTATTGAAGGAATTGGGTGATTGGTGATATTGGTCTTTCAAAGAATTGAAAAATTACATTTATCCTCCTCACAAGAAAATATTCATCCTTTGATGATGGAAAACTGGAAATGGAAAAATAAAGCAAATTTAGCGAATGTAAATGGAAGGGAGTCATCCTAAATCTTTTTGGTAACAGAAAGAATACATATGTAACTTTTGTGTACTTTTCCATCAGTATCAACGGTCTGCAAAGAAAGAAAGCAGGTGGGGGAAGTGAGCATAAAATAGACTGCGAATAAGACTTTAGATAATCTGTACCCCTTTTCATGTCATTTACCTGGTCATTGACAAAGGCAGACTTCCAAATTGTACTGCAGGATTTATCACATCATGCATCACATTTCATACCCCGTGACTCTTGCGTGAATTCTTCCCATTTTAGCTGATATATATGATACCACATATATGGTTTATGACACGTTGTACTTTACGTATCTGTACAAAATCCTATGTAATGTGGTGGTAAAGAAATGACGGTGTAAATCGACGTTTATGATGTGGAAGAAAGTGTCATAAAGTAGAAGGGGAAAGTAAAATTAGATTGGGATAAAGCCGTAGTGTGTCATAGATTCTACTAACAAGGTTATAAAAATCTTTCATCTTTCACTCGCACTCTTTCTCTCTCGAACCACGTCCAAGTCTCACCACTGTTAACACTTTATCCACTCAAATCAAGCAATATCATCTTTTGACTACAAACTTATAAAGCAAACGTGTCAAAAGGTTAGTACATTGTACTGATGATGATAAGATGTCAAAGGACAACGGAAGGATATCAAATACAAACTTCGTGTTGTGACAGTTTTCAACTACAAAATCTGACAAACTTTACAAATTGCTTCTATGCATTATGTGACAATCACGACTGTAACATGGAGAACGCTAAAAGTCGTGCACATGCCGTCGGTAAGAAAATAATTAAATAACTTTCACCAGTACATTGTACAATATCAGGTATGTATTACACTAGTTCGTTTGTAGTTAGCATAGTTTGAGTGTGTTGTACTTTTATTTTTAGAAAAAGGTAGGTGGAACGGAATAAGTATATACGTAACCAGATAGGTCAATAGGTCACGCGACATTTTCTTAAATAATTAACTTTTTGCTTCGAGGTTCATAAACCTAGGCTTGTCTTGCTTGTAGATTTGTACTACTGTATGTACTTGTTCATACGTAGGAGCAAGTCAATGTTTGACATTTTCTTCTCTAACTATTGTTAGGTAGATTTACTTCTCAGCACTCTATCTAATGGAATTTTACTTATCATCTCTCGTCCGTTCCAAATGCATACCTCAGAACTTTTACCATTAACAAAAGGATCAACTCTACTTATATGTGTGACTACTTAAAGCAAACAGGAAACGAGAAAGCTGGATTTTCTGTCCTTGTAACTTAAAAGAAGGACATTCTATAACAGCCCTGGGAATGTATGTACTTTCAACAACAAACGATAAAACATTGGAAATGTACGTGTGCCAAACATGTACCAGTTTATCTTTAATAGTGTACATTCAGTTGTTGTGCACAATATTGGATATCTTCTGAGCAGAAATTTTTGTTTTCTCCATAAAGTAAGGAAAGCTGTATTGAAAAAGAACATTACTTTTCAAGAGATTTCAAGTGAAATCTGGATTCTCTCGGTTATGCATATTACCCATTCTCATGTCTGGTGAGTGAGCAAATTGCCTTCAGCGTGACCTATGCTTTTTCATAATGATAATAATAATAATAACACTTGTGTAAATTCAGACATCGATGCATGTCTCTTGATGTACAGCACATCCATATTCCTGTGGCACCACCACATCTAGTTATATTGAGTGGAAATTGGAAGCACAAAAAGGGAAATTGAATTGTACGGCTAATCTAAATTGCTTGTTAGGGTCAGATAGTCAGCACAAAACTTTACTATACAACCAACTCTACCGTTCAGCTGCTTCACACTATTCTGCCATGTTGGTAGGTTGGCAGGATGATGGGCTCAGTACTCAGTACCAAACCAGAAAAAAACGCAAACCCAAACTCAGAATGCAATGTCGCAAGAGAAAAGAGTCAGTCAAGCATTTTCCTCTTCTATTCCTGACAAGGTTGATGGTAGTGCTGGAGAGTTTAGAGTTAACTACATATATATGCTCACTAGAATCTACACAGATCACACATCCTTCTTCCTTCATTCACTCAGTCAAAATCCTGTTCCTGCCTACACTCCAAATATGCCGTATTCCATTGATAGTCTTTTCCAGTTTTTTATATAAAAAAAAGTTCAACTCGACTAGTTGTAGCAAAATCTGCCTGCCTACTGAAACTGAAGTAAACTCATCATCTCGTCGTGTGATCCGTATCATCCGATCACACACACAATACAACGCTCCCTCTCGTAGTCTATTCCTTTTTTGGCCTTCTTTAACATTTACGTAAATATAACTCTTACATTTCCTGTGATCATTTCAATTTATGTTTAATATTTACCCATACCTCATGCATTTAATTTCATGAATCATGCAAGCCTGACTGTATATAAGTCTTTATGATGTAAATACACGTAATAGTTTAGACGTTTATTCTTATCGTGTATACTTACGATGAAAGCAGAGGAGGAGACATAGACAACACAAAAGCCTCCCTTTTATGCTCAAACCACAAGTACCTTTATATTCAACTACTAATTCAACGTATATGGTATACCTACTTATATTGTCAGACTCTTTTTCTAGAATTGTAATTTTTTTACTCCATTTCAAAATTAGAAAGCCAGCCAAGTACGCAACACTGTTGTTGAATTTTGTTCATATTTACAAAACCCTATCGATTAATTAATTTTTTGTTATTTTTTCAGGAAACCTAAAGATAACATTTTATTCCCAACGAATATTCCAGCTTATGCAAAATGAGAAAATGAATACTTTATATTTTTGAGCATAATGAGTGTTTGGAAAGTACAGTATATAATGGGTATATAAACTACTTGCTAAGTTTCAGGAATCCTGTTTTTTAGTATTTGAATTTCCCAAGTACTTTCGAGAGAAATGGGCATTAATGGGATGTCTGACAGTTCAATGGAATAACTTCAATATAACCTTCAACACAATGAGAGTGAAAAGTGAGAGACAAGAAGAAGATGCTCACCTTCTTTCTTTACATTACATTATAAACATTATAGATATTCAGAGGCAGCTTTGTGCCATTCTGTTTTCTTCAAATTTTATCATCATCTCCCATCTTTTTCCCTTCTGTCAGACTCCACAAATACAATAAAGATGTAGAGATGAATGTTCCTTCCTTGTTTTCGTCTTTTACTTCATCAAGTTGTGCGTGCGTAATACGTAAATAAAAGCACTTTTTCAGTGTTGGATTCCCTATATATACTGTTTCCTTGTCACATACCAAACGGGTCTTTTCTGTATCGATCCATTTCCCATCTCCCAATCCACAACACCGCAAAATGCATATTATCAAAACATGTCCGTTATACAGAAAATGAGGAGAGCAAGAAGGGTTTCACTTCAATTCTGCAAGATGATAGAAACGGTAAAGCGGCGGATAGAGAGATGCAAAATAAAATGCCCTGCTCTCCATTGACACGATTGTATACGGCGAGTTATAATATCAAAATGATTTAATATTTCAAGCTGACTTATTAACATTGGCTAAAATATGATACTACTGATGCAAATATTATTTTATTTTGTTGACTCAAGTAATACTTATATAATTTGACGATATTTATGATCAATAGCTTACTACTATTTTTATACAATTATTCACAGGTTTTTCAGAACGACAATTTTATAGAGTTATATCACAAATGCTAACGGAAGTTTTTTTTTCTTAATAAGGGAAATCAGGGCTAATGTCATGCATGATTTCCATATATGCAAGCAGGCGTACATAATAACATGTAGTTTATAGACAGATCCAAGTTTTACACAAAATTATTGGAATCAATATGAAATTATTTTTTTGCTTAATTAGCAAATTCATATTGATGAAAATTGAATGTAATAGAGAGTTTCACTTAATAGTCTCGGGACATGTTGGAGCCTATCCGGTAAGTTGTAAAAGTGTATTGTAATATTTCATGCTTACTGAACCGATCTCACCGACACCAACATTTCATTGGGTTCTTTCCCTGCATGAATCAAAACTCCAAACAGTGCTATAAATATCAAACCTAGGACTTTTTAGATGACGTTTCCCTCATATTCCCGAAATGTATCTACCGCGCCACCAACTGTAAACTAGAGAAAGCTCCAGATCCGACTTTCTCCTTGGCACACAGCCTTGGAAAAAGTTGATCCAATGACTTGCCGATAGAGTGCTCACTTAACGCTTAGCCACGTTTAGATGATAGCTTCGAACATGTTTGTATGCCGACGTTACTTACCTACATAATAGGTACCACTTCATGCAAACATGGCAAGAGACCAAAAANAGGACTTTTTAGATGACGTTTCGCTCACATTCCCGAAATGTATCTACCGCGCCACCAACTGTAAACTAGAGAAAGCTCCAGATCCGACTTTCTCCTTGGCACACAGCCTTGGAAAAAGTTGATCCAATGACTTGCCGATAGAGTGCTCACTTAACGCTTAGCCACGTTTAGATGATAGCTTCGAACATGTTTGTATGCCGACGTTACTTACCTACATAATAGGTACCACTTCATGCAAACATGGCAAGAGACCAAAAACTTATCTTTCCGTCTTATCTTCTTACCTGATTGCATCACGTCGGCGTATTTATCGTCATCCTCACGAATTCCATAAATGTCATCATCCTCGCCGCCAAAATCTGAGTTGTGATTGGCGTCATCTTTATTCCTTCCTCCTCCGAATGTCTGTTGGGGTGACCGACCAAAGTAGCTATTGGTAAACGCCATGGTTGGTCGAACGCCAGTACTGGAAGCGTTCAGGATGATGTCCCGTTCGGCTTTAGTTGTTCCATTGTTACTTCCTGAATTATGAGCCCGCTCCACTTTAGCTGTTGAAGCACGACCTTCATTGTCGTTAATTTCAGTAAAGTGGTTAGAAGCCTGTTGTAGCTGCTGCCGCTGCTGTTGGCGTCTATTAATAATTTCTTCGTCATTGTTGTCATCATTTACAGAGTTACTACCACGGTTCATTGGCTGTGATTGTTGCTGCTGAGTATTGTTGTCGACTGTTTTCTCACTATAATCATTATAATTACTTCTATCATCGGACTTATTTTGTAGTATTAACAAAGAGAAAGTAGATTGGCTGTTGCTGCTGCTAGTGCTTTCAACGTTAACAAAAGATGTATCATAATAGTTGTAATTCGAGCCTTTGAATCCCATCAGCTCAAACCACCATTGTTACAACGCATTTTACATTACTACTATTATCATCATCATCATCACTAAAGTGCTTTTCAACAAATTATGTTTTTCAAAATGTCTTTTCTCCTTTCACTTTTCTTTTCTGTCATCCTTTAATGCAGCTGTTACACCACAATTTACCTCATCTCGCAATAAATTAAGGCGTCAAATGAACAGGAAACGTGTATTAGTGGGAGTCACACTGTGTGACAACTGTGCCGTTTGGGGTCTTCAACATAACAGCTTCTCTACTGATTAACATTATCATACTGTAACATTTTTACTGCAAGATTATCCATTTCATATTCGAGCGTTGTCTACTTTCACTAATATCCACTTCCTTCTCCCAACATTCCATTATTAGTTGGAACCCATGTTTGATAAAAATTTTAACACGGGATGCTCCATTCTAAAAAATATTTTTGCATTTATGATAATCAAGTGATGCTTTCACTCTCCTTTTGAATCCTCCTGAAAAATGACTCTTTTCTCCTACACAATTTATTTGGAACGTATAACACATATCGTCCAAACTATATGAAAAATTATCAAGTCACCTCGCCATTACCATTTTCATCCTCAGCATCATCATCATGATCATCATTTTATTTCATTTCATTATTTCTCCATGAGCTCCTCTTTACTGCAATAGAATATTTATGAGCCAGCCATGTGTTGTGTTATATGTTCCTGTGTGAACTTCATTTCACTCCAGCTCAGCTCAGTTCACGACAATGGTTTACTAATTCGCCGCTCTAGTGAGCTAACGTATATATAAACTATTATAAATACAGTTCTTATTATGACTCCTCCGCTACTCTGATGAAAGAAGAAGAAAAAAACCTTTCCAGTTTTCTGGTGGAAAACCTTATGAAGAAGTTATAAGTGTCCTATTAAAACTCTCTCCGTCTTCCGCTATCACCCCAGCAGCACCACGATTACAGCTTTGGCGACAAGTACTCCTACTACTGCTACCATCGCCACCACCGCCTCAACTGCACTCCTCCAACAAAACCTATCTACCAACTACAACAACAGATGAAGGAGACAGGAAGTACAAGGAGTTTTACTAGAGAGGAAGCCTGAAAAAAAAGTTTTTAAACGAGCCCTAAGCTTTTCCTATGATGATGCTCGTCGCTTGAGTTCTTTCTTTGTCGTGTTCAGGGAAAATGTTGAATGTTCCACTGTTGTGGTACTGATGGTGGTGGAGGTGGCGATGATGATGGTGAAGGGACAATATTATATATATGAGAGAGAAAGGATGAGAAGAACCAGTGGAAACTTTTATTTTTCATACATGATAGAATATTATAACAAGCTGTTGTGTTGTTATGTATGCGCAGCAATGTTTGTAATAGTATAGGAATTCGGAGGAGTTTTTTTCCAATGTCATTTTAGAGTTTAGAGACTCCTCCACTAGAATCGCTTCCAAGTTCATAGAACCGCATAAAAGAGTAGAGAGACGGAGAGTAAAATGAAGACACTTCATTGGAAAGTTATTTTAGGGAAAATAAAGTGAGAAAACCGTGAGAAAATAAGTGAATGTTTGACTAGGTATACATCATCAAGAAGAGTATCATGAGCATCGTCGTAATCATTATCAGCAGTAGTAGTACCACCACACGAGCATCCAGTTGTAGTATATCACCAGTGAAATTCTGGGAATGATGTTGCCATTCTTGGTAAAATAGAATGAGAAAAGGCTTTTTGGAGGGGAAACTACTGTATATTATGTTATATTATTATAGTAATACGGTGGTGGTTGCTGGCTGGTTGCTAGTAGCGGAATGATTTATGACTCATTACTGGTATACAGAGATATGGGGATCTATTCAACAAAATGCTCTCCGGCTACATAATAATATAAAAAATAAAGTGTATTTGGGAATGCACTCTCGTTCTCTATTTCCTCTCCTTTACTAGCACGCATTCATAAGACTTTCTCGACTACAACAACATTTTCAATATTCCATTATTACTTTGATGCATGTTGTGTGTAGGTGGATAGGTACATATATGAATGGGGAAGGAGAAAATAAGTAAAGTGTGTGTGTGTGGTGTGAGGATGAGAAAGTGGGAAAGAGTTATAGCTTGTGATGGTGTGTGGTTCTTGGTCTGGTGTGGTGAATGAAGATGTGCTAGAGGAAAAGAAAAAGGGACAGGGAGAACAGTGTGCACCAGGCAATATTTATGCATATAAATTTTTGGTTGGGGAAAACTTTCTGTTTACTGCTATAAATTGTCTGTTGGGTCGGGTGTGGAGCGGGGTAGGATAACTGTAGTTAGTATATAAAAAGTATGGGCATGTGGTAGATTGTTAGTAGCAAAAGTCTGCGAAGCAATAAAGTGATTTTAAGCGTGTACATTTGAGAATTGCATGAGAAATTGGCTAATTCATTTACTCTTGTTTTCTCATAATTACAAAAACAACTGTATGATTTTTCATTTAAAAATGTATGATATATTATGGCATTTTTTAAACATTCATATTATAAAATTAATGAAGTTTACAACTTGGCCACCCACGACGCTAGAAAAACTGACATGCTTGTTTATACTTCGGCAATCTTTAATGTTAAATGTTGTAGACAATTCTTTATAATTTTTTCGGAAATTTCCTGTTTCCGAGATAATATAAATAAAATGTATTTAAATAGTAATAATTAGGCACCTATGAACAGCTCGTGGAACTATTTTGAATGGGGATACCATTATATATCAATCCCTTTCTATATCCTTGGGGATATCTGACTGAAACTAATCAAAATTGTTGTGACAATGACAAGTTTATGATTTATCCATTTCAATCTGCATTTTAGCAGTATTAGAATACTAACTGTGTATAGTGATATCTTCCACGTCAGATTGTACTACTACAGTTAGCAAAATGCAAGCATAAATATGTTTATGTACGTAAGTATTGGATGATTTAACGTAATACTACCATTATCCGGCTATTAACCTTTTTACCAAATCTTTTAATGTGAGCTTCAGTTGAATGCAATGTTGTAATAGTGATAACGATGTCGGTGAGGTGATATTGAATTATCTTAATTAAGATATCCAAAATGCTAGTACCCAGTGAAGGAAATAGCTTAAGATAACGTAACGACAGTATTACTGATTTAATCACAAACTTGCTATAAGGAGGTATTAGTACAACAACGAAATCAGTTATAAAACTTATAGCAGAAGAAGAAGAAGTTTAAAACGAAAAAATATCAGTAGTTCCGGAAAAGTTCAGTCCAGTAGTGACATTTGCCAAAAGAAATCCAATCAAGCCGGTCGTGATGTTATAATATTACCCAAGACTGGTGAAAACTTTTAACCATAAATGTATCCACCATAGTATCCGTAGGTCAAATATTGTGGGTTAGCGGCTGGAGCAGCAATTGGAAGAGCACGTGGCTGAGCAACTGGAGATGGGCCAGCAACAGCGATGGCAACAACCATTGCGACAAGGAGGAGGACAGCAAACTGTGTGTGCGCAAAGTAGGAATAATAATGCCTAATAGTAATATCATCTCACGAAGAATACTGAAAACGAAATGGATTTTGTTACGAGAAATTGAGGAAACTTTTCTGAAAATGCTTCCTGAAGCCATTATAAATGTGATTCCGAAGGAATACTGTCACCACACCGCCAGGGAAAACTTACCAACTTGGACATTTTGGCTGGGTTATTGATGTGGAAATCCACAAAGGAGTTTGTAAGGAGTGTTTTGAAGTATTGGGCTTTGAGAACGATTTCAAACTGATGAGGAGTTCATGGGGAGGTCCATAATTTATATAGTAAACTTTGACCGGACTTGCCAACTCGATTGGAATGATAACACAAAAGGACTCTTACATTTCTCATAATCAGCATATCTATTCTACATTTTCATTATCTGCATTTTTGCATAAATCCACATTCAATGTTCTTTGTAGACAAATAGTTCTTTTTTATGCATATCGCAGTATAAAGAATTTCTGTATACGGTTATATATGTGTGTACGTATTAATATTTTGATGGATAAAAAATGAAAGACGTTTTGCGTTTTGTTTTGATCTAGAAAGAAACTGTACGTATAGTAGCCATTTTTTTGACCAAAACCATAATCAAATAAAAATATCAAAAGCTGGAAGATGGCATTTATAGGTATTCCTTTGGCCTGACAAACAATACTTTATAAATAGAAATAAAATTCGAGACAAAACTGGTTTTTTGTGTGCCGGATTTAGGTAAATCAAAATCATGTTCTTTCATTTTTCGTTTATTTTTATTCTCACAGAATTGAACTATAGAAAAAAAGTTTTTTTATTCGTTTTATGTTATTGTTCTGGAGAACTGAACATATTTTTTCCAAGAGTACTACGCGTAATATCATGACGTGAACATTGCAGCAATCTCAGTTCACAAAATCGCTTTATTGTTCCGTGAACTCATTCCCTCGTTACTGATAA
>JAHZMV010000743.1:0-19593 GCA_027743765.1 Coecobrya sp. COE2
CTCTTGGTTGTGTATCATATCATTATGAGGCAGAGGCAGATGGACCATGAACTTGAGTGCATTGAAGCAGTGGGATTTTTTCGAGAGAGGAGCCATCGGTCCTAGAGAATCTAGATACAATTTTATTTATTTATTATTATTATTATGCAAGTAAACAAGTTACCATTTATAATCACAGAACACGACAGGACAACAAGAGAAAAATACACAGACAAGCAGAAAAATGATGTATGCATATTTTCCAGCCTTTTGAGTAGATTTTAAATGAATTCCGAATTAGAAATGGACGACAGGTCATGACAAATCTTTGGGAGCTGAAAAATGATTCATGGAAGGAAGACGTTCAGTATACATACTACACCTTGGAAAGTGTTCCATTCCCGAAGGAATACGCGTCAGCAGCATTTCTTTCAAAAAATTTAACCCTTTACGAAACGTCGCGTCCAGTTTTGGTTCTTTGATTTTCTATACTTTTGACAAAACATACTGCACCTCAGCGAGCAAAATGTGATATGTAATCACTTAAGCTCAATTTCACATAAATTCACTTTTACGGACAAGGAAAGGGGTAAAAACTATTTAGATAAAAGTGTATAATGCCTATCTTGTAGTATGCATTTAAGAAGTTGATGATGGACCCATACAGGTATAATTGGATGAATACAAAAGAAACGATGAGGAGGCGGTCGCGAGCTGCATAAGAGCACACAAGCATAAAAAAGGTGAGAAAGCATATGTTCCCGTTCTCATAAAATCCATTTATAACGCCTTTTCCTTCACCAGTTAATAATATATATTTACAACAATAATACTTTAACTGAGAAACCTTCCGTTATATATAAAGTATTACTCTGTGTGAGAGAAGAACTAGCCGACGACGACAACGACCAAGCTGGAAAACAATATGAATTTTCTCTCTTGTGTCTTTAAATTTGAGTTATGAAATTGAAGGTGTCGGTTTGTAATTTAGCTGTAATGATGCATGTTCATCGAATACTTTGTAATAATAAGGAGCGAAAGGGTGAAAGAGAGAACGAGCCAAAAAAAAGCTCAGCATGTACCATACTTGATGATGATGCATACCTGCTTCCACGCCTTTTAGACTGCCTTTGCCCAAGGGCTCTTCCTCCTACTGCTGCTGCTGCCTTGCCTCTTCTCTCTCTACTTTTCCTTCCTGCTTGTTGTTTTTGCGGAGAGGTACAGAAAATATACGACACACAGCCCCAGCAGCAGCAGTGTTATTTCTCAACTAGACAAAACAAGAAGGTTGGATCATCATAATTTACTCTCCGTTTACTTCCATTTCAGTTTAATTTTTAAGGGAAAATGTACACATGGGAGCTGAAATAATTTGGTTGTTAAAGATTCGGTCCGGTAAGGTACCAAATTGCGTGGTGCCTGGTATGATGATGCTGATGATAATAATGTGATCTCACCCAATAATGCAGTAGTAGTGTGTTACTTTACATATAATATAACGTGAGCACATCTAGTATTGCACCTTCTTGTTACATCATACTTTACGGAGTAATCTGAGAACAAAACACTTTTGCCCTCTTGTTCGCCCTTTAGCTCACTTATTCTCTCCATCATTTTAACAACATCACTTAAACACATGATGATATTACGTTACAAGCCAAGCACTTCAATAATAATCATTTTTTGTTCTTTCATCTTTTCTTGTGTGTGTGCGTATGTGTACTTGCGTTATTATTACCTGCACCAGCAGCTTTTAACCTTAACCTTTATCATCATTCATGTGCCTGACGATATTATGGGGCATGCTTTCATTATTACTACCAGCCGTCCGTTACATTTTTGTTAAGTTTTTCACGTTTATTTATTAGCAGCTCATCACCAGCATTGCAGGAGAATAGAATATGTTTCGTATTGATGATGTGATACGATAGCTGCAGCACATACAGATGAAGTCCATAAAATTAAAACCCGGAACTTGGAGTGGAATGGATGGTTTGAGGAGAAAAAAAAGGAAAAGTGGCAGGGAATTACAAGGTGAAATGATCACTTTAAAAACAATCGGCATAATATATCACTACTTTTTGGTGGATATCATGCATGGGTGCCAGCCATGACTAAATATGAAAGGAGAAGCATGCTTATGTGTGGGAGGCTTGTATTTCTCTGTATAGTTGATAGTATAGTCATGTTTAACATAAAATATGTCTACACGGCAAAATTGAGAGAGTGCATATATGAGCAATAAAATCCACTGGAAGCTGTAGTTAAACAGCGGGCGTGTGTCTCTGCGTTACCCGATGAGGTGAATATATACAACTATTTTACAAGATGAAACATGCTTTTAATGATTATTAAGTAAGTTGGAAATGCTTCCCTGTCTGAAATAAATGAGCTTGTGTTGTTTATGTTTACAACATCATCATCGTGAACAGCATACCTTCGTTGTTCATTTTTCTTGGAAAACTAATATGGTTGGTTGGCTTGTGCAGCAAACAACATAGCAGCAAGCAACATATATTAGCGTAACCTGAGTCCACATGATGCTTTCACGGTGTAATGTGACTTTTTAGGCATGGATGCTTGGAGAAGTTGTAATACAACTGCGTTTGTATGGAAAGATTGCAGTAGCAGTAGTAATTTAAATGTTTACATGTTGTTCTACTCATTAGCTCTAGCACCTACAAACAAAAGGAGCACACACGGAGTAACGCTTCCGGGAAAACTTTTTTTCTTTAATTTATTAGTTTAACCGACGAAGAGGACCTTGTTTTTGGTAGCAGACTTCATGACTCGTGTCGTTATATCAGTATACTTTTACAGAAGGTCCTTTAAGGAACATGACATGAGTTTCCTTCACACTTTTGCTCCATATTTATGGTTGCCTGCACATTGCTCGATTCAATCATGTGTCCTTATTTCCTGGTACTCATTCAACAGTTTCAATATTCTACAAAAAGAGAAATTCTCTTTCAAGTAAATGGATATCATCTAAACTATAAGACCTGAGCAGACACTTATTGACAACAACGCTCATAAAGAAACAAGTAGACAAAAGCGCAAAAGATGAAATGCTATTGGATAGGAAAAGAGCTGGAGAAAAAAAATGAAGAAACAGGGAGGAGGTCTCCACCCACGACATACTCCATCGCATATGTATATATTCCCTACTATATATGTATTTATACAATGCGCAGCATATAACTTCCGATTTTTTCAAATCTGACTTACTGTTTACTACTATGGACGTAAGGGACACCAGCAATCATTATTGTCATCTTGAACTTGTTGTTGTGCAAGAAGCTTTGACGTATTTTATTTTGTAATGTAACGAGTAGCAGATGTTCCTTGTTCCTTCATCTGTACTCATTTTTCACACCTCTTATTGTTCCCCAGCATAACTTGCACATATAAAATGTACAATATCCTATGAACCAGTGGAGAATCCAAAAAGAAAAGATATTTCTTCGCATTACTTCCATATTAATGTGTCGCGTGCCATGTATGTATACCCAGTACAGGAACTATTGAGTATATCTATCACTTTTAAAAGCCCTATTATTTCCTGTCCACAACACTTGAATAGTTTAGTGCAAATAAGGAAAGTTCAAAAGAAAAGGTACGTGTCCATGCTAAAGCGAAGAAGATCAAGATCTACATCTGCTTACGAAACTGCCTACATTAATATTGCATGAATAGCTGTGCTTTGCAGACAAAAATAAAAAAGATTCGATTTGATTACGAAATAATATATTTGGCGGTTGTAAATTAGAATCCATTTAAAATTGTGTACCAAGTTCTTTTTGTTGACGGTACATATTGTACATATTATATTAGGTATGTTGCCTTTTAAAAATGAAAAGCAACGCATGCATTTTCGGTTCTCAATATATGTTATCATTATCTTGTTTTTGGTAAGTCTGAAGAAAATTCAATAGCTCTGAATACTGAATAGACGACAATTGTGGGTTTTTCATCATACTACGTAAGCACGTGCCACCTGGGCAAACATGAGAAATGAAGTGTCAAGATCATGATTTAACGGTCAGTACGTTGTAGGTTAAGTCCAGCACAGGACTAAAGGTCTAATAAAATCGCAGTTTAAAAGCTACGCTTTACTTTCACATTCAAAGTAGAACGGTCACATAGCAAATCACAATAATAAAAAACGTTCATTTCCAACGGTATAAATTTCACATTCCTTTATTTACAAATACATAACAAAGCATCTGCGGTAAGGGATTGCTCAATTTTCATGTAAAAATTTTATAGGTTTATTGTTTCATGTTGTTTACGAAGTCCTTTTTTAATTTACCAAACACTATAAGAAAACGAAAATTCTGGATTTCATGAAGAATTAAATAAAAATGGATGTTTACATAAGAAAATACACCCGATTTTCTACAAATGTCCATTTCTTATTATTCTGTATTGTGACGTTTGATTCCAAGGAACTCGAGGAAATTGACACTAAAACTATGTTTCGTTATCACATAATGTAATCAAATAAGAATAAGAGTTGCCAGCCAACTTTTTCGCAGGTGTGCTTTGAATTTTCTGGATGCCCGATTGTTTACGATTACACATTACATTCAAATTATTGTGTATCTGTATTTTTTGCCGCATTGAAAGGTTGGCAACCTTAAAATCTCACTATCAACATTTGTCATCAACCGCCGTAGCTTCTGGAAAGCACAGTTGCCAATTTTCCATGGATTATAATTTTACTGGAAGGATTGATTGAATAAAGGAAATGCGTTATATTTCTGTCTGGTATCGGAGATACAGAAACTAATCATGTATGTATCGTAACAGTTATCAGAATAAATTCTACATTATTTGTGCACACTCCAGGAAAAATATAGAAAATCCTTTTCCAAGGAACTATTTACGTCAAAATTTGTTTATCAACTAAATATTAACATATAATGTATTGTTCGTTCTTTACCCTTTTCACATTTCATTGTAAGTTGTATTACAAGAAAATAAACCGGAAATAAATAAATATGCATACTATGAAACAATTTTATTTACATTTATCATGCATCAAATTACACTATTGTCTCTTATACATTATTTTATACTAAAAAACAAATTGTAATTTAGATTAAGAAATTTAAAAAAAGCGTTATTAAAATTAGAGCAGAGCTATTTCATGAATTCGAACTAGATTACAGTAGTGGTAAAACGTAAAAAATGCATTAGATACTTAAGTAACAGTTACTTTAGTTGATTTTCTTACAGTATCAACGATAATATGCAGACGAATAGTAAGTTACAGCTGAAGGGTTTCAATATTTAAACATGCGATCAATAAAAATGGAATCTACACTGCTGTTGCATGTTCATGAATAGTAGCAGACAGTGGAGCGAGTAAATGAAAAGTGAGTCTTTGTAAAAAAAATACATAAGAAGCAAAAATAAAAATCCATCAGGCACATTTTTTATTCTTAAAAAGCCATTGAATTCCATTGTCCCATCATCCTTTCTGGAATCTTGCTGCATTTTTTGAGCCTCCTCGTGCAGTAAAGGCAGATCAAACATAGTCGACGGGTAAAGAATGGATAAGAAACGTTAAGCTTCCTTTTGGCAATATTTTTGTTGTCCAGTTGTTGATTTGTACTTGCAGTAAGTAGCTCTCTTCCAATGAATCAAACTACTACACAGTTGTGTACCCCTTCAGCAGCCCTTTCCATTATTCAAAAAAGAGGCAGTATCCCTTGTAAATAAAACCAATTGAAATTCTATGAATGGCATTGTGTGTAAGAACGATGATGATGGAAACGACAGCGAGAGTTAAAAGGCCAAGAAGAAGTAGTAGCTGACAAAAAATTTGTTGAAGAAAAGGACAAAAGGGTTTAGATGCCTAACGTAACCCTATCATTTCATCAAATATAATAGGCGTAGTTGTCCTGTGGCAAGCAACGACAAGGTGAATATTACCTTACGCTGACAATCACAACAAAGGAAAGAAATGAGTAAGAGCTCTATGTAGTGTGGTATGATTTCGAAACGTAAACTTGATTTCCTATTCTCCACAAGTTTAACAAGGCATCATGTTCACGATCAGGTCAACCCCCTTGAAGAATAGTAAAGGGGAAAACGTAAAATTGTTAACCTGCCTGAATGATTTTTTAAAAGTTGAAATAAAAAAATGGCTCTATTCGGCACGACATGGAACAGGAGACAGATAAAAATGAAATCGAATTCTTGTTTCGGTTGAATGAAATCTGAATTGAATTTAAGAAGAGATTCATAATAATGCACACATTGGAATTTTAAATAATATAGCTGCAAAAGCCAACTAACTTGTCGTTTGACTTGTGATAATGGTAGAGCTAAACTTTACAAGATTTTTTGTTATTCGATATTTATTCGATATCCTGTTAATCCTGTGAATAAAAATATTGTAAATATCTTAGCTATAACCAGTTTTTATCTGGAACGGATATTTGACATAAGGGAAATTTTCTAGTCTGAATTGGTCAGCAGGAATAATAATGAATTGACGTGTGTGTTTACTCAAAAATTAGAATTTTAAAAGCTTTCAAAATGAGCAAGTTACCAAAAACCAAAATGGAATAATAAATATATGTATAATATTCCATATTGTTTTGCAAAAGTAATGTTGTGTAATCCATTTCGAGATTTATCTGGTATTTTAGTTTGTAAGGTGCAGAATTTCTTGTAAAATTATAATGATTTAATATTCAACATAATAGTACTGTACATATGCTAGTCCAGAAAAAATTCCCCAAAAACAAAAATTGCAGACGAGTAGTCAGATAAATGACGACATAAAATTGTACCTAAAAGATGTCATTTTGACTTGCTAAAACTTATCTTCTTTCCAGGTGATAAGATCAGATCAGACGAATATATACAATCGCAAGCGTGTAACAAATTTGCACGGGAATAATGAATTTGTACTAAATAACGTGCTGCTGTTTTATACATATATCCCACAATTATTTGGAGCATGACAATTTTAAGATGGTTTTAGGAATTCTGGTTTAATGGACAAATGGCACATCTTGTTTTTAAGTATAAGTACTAGATAAATACACTGAAACTCATTCACATGAGTAGTAAATATATAGGACCACTTTCAACAATCCGAGATAATTTTCCCACAAATTGCTAAAATACTATGAATTATGCATATTTTCGCTTACAATTTGTACCTGATAAATGCATTGGTGGAAGGTGACATTATATTTATTATGACGACAATAAATCCACCCTCTGTATGATCTTTAGCCTGGGATAGTTTTGACAAATAATACGTATTCACTACCAAAAATTTCCAAGTGTGATCTCACAATTGAGCCGTGATTACCAGGACTGTAAACAGTGTCAGTAGCACTTGTCCGCTAACACCAGTTGTCCGTCTCATCAAGGTTGCGAACACGACTTGTCATTATACAAGCTTCTTATTATTGCCAATGAATTTTTGTTGCAGAATCCTCAATCCAAATTTCACACTTTGTTTGGTAATTTTCCACTTTCTACCATTTGCGTCTTCAATTAAGTCATACAATATATATTAAACAGTTCTTGTTGGTTATTTTTTGCACGTCATTCCATTTTATATGTTTTACCTATATTTATAAAGACATCTAGGCATATTAGAGGAGATTTTCCTGTTCACCACCTTTACCACAGCAGCCATACTCTCAAACATTTCCACTTTTAACATATTGGCATTTAATCATAAATTAGGCAGATGAAAACCTTGAATTTGTTTTTCATTGTCGCTATCCAAATAGTCAAGGTTCAATATAAATCCAGTATCCAGTAGCTCTAGTCCAACGTATTGTTTGGAAAAAGTTTAATCATTTGCCCTTTATAGCTCCTCAAAAAATTTCTATCATTTCATCTCTCATTTCATAGCAGAGAAGACATAAAAATACTCTGACGATTATATATTATACTCTAAAGTACTAACATAACAAAAATCTCGTATAATCATAATAAGGAAACTGTACAAGATTATAATATGCAATGCAAGTACCTGTGCGCATATTGTATAATGTATTAAAGCTTAAACCTTTTGCACATGTTTCAATGTGATTGAAAATTATGTACATCAACATCACAACAAAGAGGAAATCCATGAGCACTTGACGGATTCGACATTACATAAAGGAACCCTAACAATTGCCGAACAAGAAGGCACAAATATTTCTAAAATCCCAAGAGACTGAACTGTATTTGCCTGTTTCTTTATTCTAGAAGAATGTTACAAAATAGAAGCAATAATCGACGCCAAAGGCACTTGTCCAGGTCGGCAAAAGAAAAAAAAGAGTACCAAATATAATATGGATTCCCTAATTCCAGAAGAAAGTGGGTAGAAGGTATAGGTACGCTATATGCACTTTCTTGCATTCAGCATCATGCGCCAAATGATGCCTTAGCAAGCCAGTAATACTAATGTTTTTGTAAACTGAAAAACATTTCATCAGGTTGTTGTTGTTGTTAGATGTCTAGTCCATCATCAGAGTGCACTATTTCCACTTTAGAGTATATGTGCATTAACAAACCTGAAGAGGATCAACTTGAAGAAAGAGGATGATGATATTATGGATGCTTCTTGCAAGCGACAAAGAAAAAAAATCTGCTTATGATTATTTCCATACTCTCTAGTCAAGTATTTCTCTTCTTGCACCATGTAATCCTCTTCCACTTTCGAAGGTTACCTTCAAACATATTCTTATTCTCCTGCTAACTAAACAAAAAAATGTTCTGTGTGTACGCAATAACCTTCATCAATGTTGAAAAAATGTTAAGTTGCATTTTTCAAAAATTACCATTTTATTCTTTANCCTCTTCCACTTTCGAAGGTTACCTTCAAACATATTCTTATTCTCCTGCTAACTAAACAAAAAAATGTTCTGTGTGTACGCAATAACCTTCATCAATGTTGAAAAAATGTTAAGTTGCATTTTTCAAAAATTACCATTTTATTCTTTAAATGAAAAAAACGACGAGGAGCAACGTCTCTTGGAGAACTTTGGAATTAAACTTGAAATAGAAAAGACAACATAATTTCATATCAGAAAAGAGCCCTTTAAATATTCGTTGTAGGAAAATGAAAGCGGTTTTACACACAAATGCTTATACCGAATTAGCAACAAAGTAAACAACACAAAAGATGAAAGCCTACATTCAACATCATAGTTCAAAGTTTGAACTAACAAAAGGAAAAACTAACTTGTAACACGTCAACTGTATCATATTTGCATAATAAATATATAGAAAGACTAAGAACGTTACTTGTTTTTCCGTCTGGAGAAGATGCACTGGAACGTGTGTGCATCTGCACGTAGACATTTTCCGTATATGTAGGCATGCTTTAAATTGAATCAACATCGCAGTTTAATAAAACTTTTACCTGTACCATCAGAAAAATACATACATACGTCATAATAAATGTAAAGAATGAAAATATTTTTCATCTGCCTGGTGTTTTTATCATTTCGTTTTATTAGTAATACGACCAGACCATTTGTCAACGAACACGTCATCGTAATCATATTCATCGGAAAACACGATGTCTGTGGCTTGTTGTCATTTTATTTTCAAAGATTCGTTTTTTATGCAAATGACGTGTGACAAAAGCTTTACAACATTGTCAATCTCTCCCGGAATAATAACAATAATGCTGGTGAACTTGCCAATAGTCACGTTATGTAGATTACGGCAAACAGATAAAAACTGGAAATAACTGCTGCTTTCCACAACCATACAAATGCGCATATAAGATTACCGGTTGCACAATTTAATTCTCCAATTTTATTTATTCATCTCCAGCATTTACAACAGCGTCACCAGCTTCGGCGTATTTTAATATTTCCAAACAATAAAATCAAAGGTTGCACCGCCTACGATTACGAAGACGACATGAGTGATCATGTACCATGAATAAGGTTGCAGGAGAGGGTATAATAAAAAAGGATGCAATGCATGCAATGTGCTTGGGTGGCTGAGTTGTAAAAAGACTGATGATTTTATGATTTGACATAATCTTTGATCATTAAGCTTCTCTGGAACACCGAATCACTCGTTTTCTCCACACTACACTACCACCACCAACAGATCATCGTCAGGATTCAGAAGCAGCAGCAGGCAGACGGATATTATCGAGATAAGGAATAAAAATAGAAAAAAACGACTCCAGTTTAGTCAGTAACTCTCAACGTTTGAATATAACATGCTTTCTAATGGATTATCATTTACGCTCATGTATCATCATGAACAAGGTAAAAATATGTTAAGGGCAAGCATTCTTCTAAATGAGAAATTAAATTCATCAAATCATTTCAGTGGAGAGAGTTCAGAGGAGGAGTAGAAAGGGGTAATATGAACAGTGGCAGTTGCTTATATTGTCAGTTTTTCAGTACAGAGTAAACCATGTAAAGTGCATACACCTCCAAGCGAAATTGCCTGGAGCACACCCGTTCAATCAATTATTGTTATTGCCAGTCAGCAACAAAAATGTGGCAAGATAATCTAGAAATTGGGAAACCACTTGTATGTGTATATAATGCATGTATGTGCTTCATTCGTTAAAATAATAGATATAGAGTAAAAGCAGATGTGCATTTATTTTTTTTCTATTTGAAAGAGTTACATTGTTGTGTTATCTTTATCAGCAGTACATAACCGAAGCACCGGGCAGTACTGAACTCTATACCGGTGTATGAATTCATATTACCTATGTGCTTTTGGAATGTGGCATGAAGCACGCTGCACAAAAGAGCCACAGCCCGCTCCAATTTTCCAAAGCATGGCTATTGATGATGATGCAGATGTGGAATAATATTAAACCACATAAAAATTTGTATCAGTTGAAGAAATCTCCGAAAAAACAGGGAGATCCAATATACTCATAGGTTGACAACGACAAAGGCGACAGTTGCTTGCGTAATTGGAAATGTATCCGAAGTAAACAATGTAAATACTTGTACTATTGCCTCAGACAAGCATACTAGGTTACTGCGTGCATATCTTTCTTTGACAAGTCGCCTCAGTATTATTACGCGGTTTGAGTATAAATTTCCCAATTTTGTTATTGATAATGATGAGTCGGGCCCTACACACTACCTCTTTTCCAATGACGCATGTAAACTGAGAATGAGCAGCACATAAACGGCTAAATATTCCTGAAGATGGTCACATTGGAAATCAATAAGTTTTTATCAGTTACTAGGAATCAGGGCTCATCCATTCCTTTGGAAAAACACAGAGGAGAATATAATTCTGCATTCTGAAACATACTTAACAAACTTTATACCGTCTGGCTAGAGCTGTGTATTAGAGGACACAATCAGTAACTTGCTTGATTTTCAGACAAATCAGGAGGAAGGCAAAAGAGATACATGGACAGATAAATAAAAAGGTATATAAGGTTCTTTCGTTGTTCTTTGTACAAAAGGATACTACATACATTGATCACTCATTGATCTTCGGACCCGACCCAACTTCATGAATACCGTGTAGCACATGATGATGAGTTTGTCACAGAAAATACTAGATAATAGATGTGTGCTAGCCCTGAACCTGCCATATGTATTCTTCTAACATGCCTACATGTATACATACATCTTGCATAATCATAATATGCGTCTCGTATTGTTCTTCTCTGGGCAAATTGCGTACACTCATCCGCTGAATGCGTGATAGAAAGACAGCAATATCTACGGTAGGGCAGCAGGTAGATTTGTTTCTTGATTGGATCAAAGATTTAGATTGGTTTATCTTCTTGTACATCAGGGACAACTGAGCTTAAAAGTGAGAAATAATATGTTCATGTGACATTTACAAAGGTCATCTTGTTAGTAAATCTGTAATCTGAGAGAGACCCACAAGACGAAGAAGACGACACAGAGGCTGGTTGGTTGTGTTTCGGTCCAAAGAAGAAAAATTCGTACACACATCGGCTTTGTTAGCTTTGCAGTTGCAGATATACACAAGGACTGTTTTCTGAAATAGATTTTGAGAATTGATTGCAAATTACTGAATTACAGTCGGCATGTATTCGATTCAACTATAATATTAAATTTCACACTACTGTCTCACCGTCTCCACGAGTATACCCTCATTTGATCGTTCTGATGATGACCTACGAAAATATCAACGTTACTTCTCATTTTCTTCTGCGCCGCAGTTGTTTTGGGTGCCTCAATGACAACGCAGTTCTGGAACATGTACGTGTCTACATAATGTAACGTAACCTCTGCCGCCGGTTTTTATTGTAATATCCATCATCACTACTTGACTTGACCTTTTCATTAGAACACATATTCTGTAACACACATATATAGGACGAAAGATGACGATCAGAAAACCTTGACATGATTTCCCCTTTTGTCTGCTTTTATCTAGTATAAAAAATCTGTCATTCATTTTTGTCATCAGATTTTTATTTCATATTTCAAAATTTAATACGGAAGGATGACATGGTTTTTTATAATACACATAGTCATAACTCACCCTTTCCTCTACATACGCATTATAGGTGTTGACAAGGTTTGATAATCATTATTTTGATTGAGATCAAAACCTACTCTATCTGTGTAACAGTTCTCTGCTGCCTTATCATTCCTTTTCATTTGAGGAATCCATTGGCTAGCTATTATTATTTCTATGTACATAACACAATCACATAACCAACAACAGGCAACATGAAGTAAAAAATGGGAAATTGAAAGGATTTTGCTGTATCATGACATGGATTGAATTATCCATGAGCTACCCTGTATCCTTTTTTCATCATCATCAAGAAATGTGTGTATTGTAGGTGCAAAATGAGAATTGAACGAGGAGGAAGTTTTTTGTTACTTTTTAAAACTCGGGATGATGATGACGAAGAAGAAGCTTCCTTATGCAACTTGTGTAATTCTATAGCCTCATTCCAATAGGATTAGCTATGCTACTTTTTATTGATCTCATCAATGAAAATCATCATAGATCGTCTTAACACATATATGGTATGTACGAGTATGGACAGGGCAGTTGCATGTTCTTAAAAAATTAATGAAAATGACACGTGAATTTTCCAGTGAAATATGATTCACGGTAACTAATTCATTGTTGCTACTTCACTATTTTCCTGCATTAGTCAATGCAGTAGCTTTAAAGAACCTATAAGAATCGACAGAGGAACTTTGACTGGCTGTCAAGTGAAAGAAAGAATATAATACAACCAATTTATATATTTTGGCGTTTCTGCTACTTAAGAACTTTGTACATGATCGGATTAACGTATTGTTGTAAGGTTGTGTACAGAGACCAAAAATGAAGTAGTGATTTGTAAAGGGTGTTTTAAAAAGTTGATTTGCGATCTTACAGGTAAAGGGAAAGTTTATGATTTCCATCTGAGGTTGTGGTTTATTTTGTTGTCAATGCTGGCAACTGAAGATTTTTCTTTCCTCTCGCATATGTCCCTTTTAAAAAGGGTCATCATTATCCTTAATTCTAACTCCAACAATATCACACGATAATGAGAAGGAACTTTTAGCAGTACAAAAAATGTTTTAAAGACGAATTTGGTGGAAATACATATACCCAATTCATTATTGTGTTCTATGTGTTCATCATCGCTTTTTTCATCTCGTGATGTACGCACATATTTGACACGTTCATAAGTTCATACTAAAATGGTAAATGTACTTTGCTGCATTTTTATCTGTTAAAAAAGTAATAATCACAAAAAATTACGCACATATGCCATGGAATGCAATGTGCCACATGTAAGTAGACCAAGTAGTAACGTACACCAGCACATCATTTTTACGATGCTCAAAGTGGGCCGGCTCATTGTCAGATCATATCCGTTCCTTTTCAGTTTAAATGACCTTTGGTGTTTTTTGCAATTTACAAAATAGCCTGTCATAATAATGTCTAGTTATTACCCAAGCTGGTTAATGAATAGATGGATGAATTGAGTAAAAATTTGGACAACATGTGACGAATAGAGAGCAGTTGAAATGAACTGAAGAAAGAGTGCATGTACACAAAGTGTCACCCCAGTGCGTACAGTATAACGTCTAACGTTAAAACTCACCCTCACACATCACGCACCCCCAACTCACATGCTTTGTTTTTGAGTGGGTGAAACGGTAATTTGAGACAGAAATTATTTTAAGAGACTGGTTGACTCTATTTCTCACTCTGTGTGTTAGGAGAGAATATTCGTCTTGTGTTTCATTCTCTCTGTCGGTTACTTTTTAAAGTGCCGTGTACAACTGATAAAACTGGGGACCAATATTGCTTTTTGAAAATTATGTAACAACGAAACAAGTATTAAGCCATAATGAGCCTCTAACTTGAAATTTTACATTATTTCTAACTTGAAAATAGCTTATACAGCAGTTGTTCCAATTATTACATTATTTACGATAACTGATACAGAAACACGTTTTAAATTTAAAGGGCAGTGTAATAATGAATGTAACGCAATATATTGAGTGGGGGTTGCATCGGCCTTAAAAAGATGACTACAGTATATGTTTAGATGAGTATATGTGCCCTGTATTATACAGGCTGTATATACATATTTCATTGAATGAAAGATTCATTGTAGATTTCAAAGAAAGGAATGGTGTGGTGTGATAACCGTAATGATCATACATAATAAATTTAAGAAATCATAAAATTTAAGTACAGGGTCAACTACCAAGGGTTTTAACACCAGCAATAACCATTAAACACATAGTTAAAAAGTCAAGTCAATTACATTTTGTTGCCTCATAATAATAAAATTGATCATTGAAATCTCATTCACCATACGAAGAAATGGAGCTTGTGAATTTATGAATGAATGCCATCAATGGTTTCAGAGAGCTGAAGCAAATATGTATAGTCATTTTGGACTGCACATTATACCTCTATTGTAGTTTTAGCATAATATTTTTGTATTTGGAAATGAAAGAAATCAATCGCCTTGGGCAATGAAATGTGGGGCACCTTGAGACAAAATTTCTGGACTATAATGTACATCAAAGTACTGAACTATATGTGTGGCCTTTGTTCTGCCACCTTTAAATTGATGACAATGATTCCAGTGTTTCGATAAACTACTAGATTTACCTCCTACCCTGAATTTACAATATATTTTTTCATATGCCACGTGCCAACGAATAAAATGCATCCTTCTAGATCATATCATATTCCATGGCTGCACTTACGAAGAATTCGAAAAGTGCTTTGCAGCAAGGTGGTAGAAATGCAGCTGCTTCTGTTTGTTGTTGGTGAGGTTGGAAATGGAAAATCAATTCAATTATTGTCAGCTCCAGTTCTGTGTATATATTTATTTACAGAAAATGTAAGAAGTATTTACCTTTAAAGGTCAGAAATATACATAGAAATGCTTCCAATGCAATAGAATATACCATACCTATCCTGTATGCATTATTTTAAGTTTCTTTTGTGAACTAGAAAATGTTACAGAAAATATCCAACTTTTTGAAAAAAGTTCTACTCCAAGTGTGTATAGCTGAAAAATACCTGTTGGCCGTTTCACGTTCACGTTTGTACAAACATTCGGGGTTTTTCTTTAATTTCTTCTCGACGCAGTGGAATTCTGCTGAAGTGGACCTTGGTTTTTTCTTCGGTTCACTAGCCACGGCTGGGGACAATAATGAGAGGAAGTAGAAATTCGGGATATAAAAACTTCTCCGTTCTTTTATTCCACGAATGATGAATGAGAATTGTGCATTGTGAATGAATCAATGGCATAACAATATTGGCATTGCTTGCTTGCTACAGAGGAAGACCAAGAGAGGCAGGCAGTCTGGTGACTATAGTGTGGATGGACAAATAATGATCATTGCAATACCAGTGCACAAAAGCAAACCTTGAATCTTTCTTCCTTTCTTCAATGAACATGACTGCTTGTTGAATTGTTGATTCAATAAAATAGAAACCTGAAATGCAACTTTGTATTTGTCTTGTGAATAGGTGTAGAGGAACAGAAGCACTTTGCACTGAAACATCCATCACACCATATTCATTGTTAAAAATACTGTTCTCTAGACACACTAAAATTATGCTCACTTATTCTCATCCCAAGAGATCTGTGTGTAAATTCTTTATTGGAAGAAACCCAAGTGTAAATGAATAAATGGAAAAAATTGAAAAGGTGCATCAGATCTCTTCTGTTTCTCTCTGTTCCATTCATAAAACTACACAGTTAGCTACATATAATATCCTGCCTTAGTGTCTGGTCAAGCAAAGCAAATATCATCTCTTCGGCCAATGGATATAAATGTACAGTACAACAATAAGGGTAGTAACGTACAATAAATTTTGCGACTATTCCATTTAATCTTACTTTGTCCCATTCAATAATGGGCAATTCGTTTCATTCAAAGAATTCCTGGACCTCCCAAAATCTACCCTTTGTTATGCACGGCTACTTTCTTCCAGGTGAAGAATGGAAAGCCATTTACAACCTGAATGGAAAATGGTAAAATAATGAACTCTCCACTGTGGATCCAAGCAGTCTATATTTTTGTCATCAAAAGCATTCTACATTTTTCAAACTTTTAACTAACAATGCATACAGTCTCAGATACATCTACATAGATTCCAGTACTGCGACGCATAATAGTTTTCACCAAGCTGCTTCATCATCAACGGATTAGAATATGTAATCCGGGCATGTCAACCTCTGCTGAATCTACATGACCAAAATATCTTACGATACCTATTACACAAAGCTGTACCGAATAATAAGTACAGAAAGTACACAGCACGTGCGATACCAATAACCTGTGTCGCCAAAACAATGTCGGCAGCTGAATTAAAATCTTTCTTATAAAATTTTAATTCTATCTTACCCACACAGGTTATTTGGAAAGGTGATCCGATAACCAAGCATTAAAAATATTTTGCATCATCAAATCTGTTACAAGCAAATCTAGAGCTGTTTTTCCTCACGTATACACGTTACACAGCATCAATCATCTTCTATAATATTACTATCTACTAGTGTCAGTAGTAGCTCTCTCGACTTCTATTTTATATAATTCAATTTTAGCAACAAATTGTGCAAGATCCCGTTTAAAAGATTATAATCCACTTCATTTCGCCAAATCCCTTTATTTTATCCTGTCTTTTTATCCAAAGTCCACAAACAGCACGTCTGCTATTTCTCCTTCGTACGACTGTGGCCTTTTAATCCCCGTGTTGACCACACACTACCAACACACCCATTTTATATTTTACCATACAAAAATAATGTTTATCATGCAGAGGAAAGACCCATAAAGCATCATCAGCATCAATAGCCAGCTAAATATCATGCACCAGCTAAACTGCTAAACTAGATCAAAGATCACATTACATTAAGGATTTAAACAGAATAAAGCCCATACTAGAAGTCTTACAATTGCGCAACTTGTAATATTAAACAGGAGCGTAAGCCCACCTGCAGGAAAATATAAACAGACTCCCACATCGATAAACGGGATACAAATCATCTTTACTGATTGATTTTACTCTGTAATTGTATTCATCCGAGTTGGAGATCATCAAGAATAATACCTCAAACAGACTTGCAGTCATGGTGGTGCTGGTCTGATTACAAAAGGATTAGTGCCTTTTACAGCAGCTTATAATATTGATTCTCATATAACATTATACAGCATCCCTTGATAAGGATTAAAATCTGCTAATGTATGGCTTCTTAGGTATATTTTTTGGGCTTATCCTCACTTTAAAATACGTCATGTGCGTTGTTGTTTGTTTACACTGGTTTTGGTTGGTACTGGGACACACAAACTGACATAACATCCCCACATGTAAATAGTAGTCCATTGTTGATGAACGAGTGGTAAGTGTGCAAAATATGCTAATAAGGTTCGTGATGTATGCATGATTGCGAACTACTCCGTCTTACTGGCATGTGTGATCTATTCCTTTCTGTAAAGATAACGCCCCCTTTTTTGCTGTCGCATGTCTTTCATCTAATCAGCATCAGAAGCAGAATGACAAGTGTACTTTATGCTTTTAATATATAAAATCATATTAGATAATTAATGGGCCATTCATCAACAACGTACCTAAAATCCAGAATGTCTGGTTTTACTAAAACTGCAAATGTTTCTAATGAATTTTTAATCATGCTTAGATTGGATAATGATAGTAGTAATATTAAGTTGCCTGTAATGATCATTTCCAATTTATTAGGATAGGATCACATTTTTACGGTACGTTGTGTGCTGAATATTTAGCGTGTCTGTTTTGTTGTGGCACACTGCAAAACACCAAACCCCCCATTTATCTGTGTCCATGTACTAGTTGGAAAACACACCCTAATCTTTGCTGGCGTTTACTAAATACCCACTAAAATATGGTATTATGCCAGTAAATAAAATGACATGGCAGGTTCCTGTTTTTTACAGAAATTAATGCTATTATTTAATATTGTCACTTGATGCCTATACTTTATCCTTGGCATAATTTGTAACTACGCAAGAATCGTACGTGGTCGCGTACTCCACGTTTGAATAAACAAACAAGAAAGTGAAAAGTATCTTGTTTTTTAGCATATTTACTAATATTATGCCTGCTTTTATAACCCAGTATGGTATGCTGGACGGCATTTTTTGAAACTACATCATTGATTTTTATGTAACAAGGCAGCGGTAAACTTACATAAGACTGCGGTGCCTCTGCCCACACCAACCGAAGTAACCTCTTTTTATAAAAATTTTGTAAATTGGTAATCCTATTAACTTCTCCCGTTTAACTCCATTGTTTCCAATCATTGAAACATTTAAGCTGGCATCTACATTGATAATTATTTTGACAACACAATGTACCGCCTTAAGATTTATTGGCCACTGGTGTTTCAAGATTTATGGATATGTGTACTTATATGCATAAAAACTATACTGAACTCCATATGAGAATGTATCCAATACACATTTCATAGGACGCATATAATGGAACAGGACTTGTTACGGTAATCTGTAACCACTGGCCCAGTATTTCATTCAAGAGCAAAAAAAATGTACAAAAAAACTTGCTCAGCAAGATGAAAGGTAAAAGAGTTTTTTTCATTCTACATCTGCTTGGCTTTGGAGCGATTCCTCCTTCTGCTTCCATCTTCATAATATAACTGCAGTGCTCAACCTCAAAGAATAAGAAGTTTACAGTTGTCCAAGTCCAAGCCATGCTTTTCTAAAGCAAGTGGCACAACGAAACGGCATGTGTGCCTACAAAAAAAGCAAGGGTTGAAAACCAGATGAAAGCACATCTTGTGCCAATCGATTATTATTGGCTCGAGAGTTTTTTAATGGTAACATTCAGAGAAATATAGGTAGCCTTTTTCTTAACATATATTATGTGCATATATTATATATAGCACAAGGCATTTTAAAGGTATATAGGCAGATGGATTTATTTTCCATTTTTGTTGGGATCATGCTGGCACCAGCCAAAACACCCCCGATATATGAAAGAAATGTACTGGATTCTATCATACCATATCATCAAAGCAATGGCATGGGTGCAGTCGCAGTCCAATACATTATTGAATTGGCATTACTACACCCTTCAACTCTGGAAGGATTGAATCGAAGAAATCCAACAGTGTTCCCTTTTATT
>JAHZMV010000744.1:0-13361 GCA_027743765.1 Coecobrya sp. COE2
AAAAACGATAACAAAAAAAATAATTAAAAATTAATTAAATAATTTATTTTTCTTCGTCTTCTTCTTCTTCTTCCTCCTCAAGTTTTGGCCTTTGACCCGGGTAGGGATGCTGAGGCTGATGCGGGATGTAACTGTACTTGTCCGTTTTGCCCCCAAGCGGCCCTTTATTTCCACTCGCGCCCCCTCCAAACAATCCACCTCCGCCGGCAACAAGCTTGTTATCCCCAGCTCCTGCCCCTGAGGGTTGCTCATCCCCACAGTTGCCCATTTGACATGCGACGTAATTGTTCAAATTGTCGAAAACGCCAGAACTGGCATATTTGATACCGCCGTCCACCACACCGGCCAGATTTCCGGATGCCAAGGAACCGAAAAAGTTGGCTAGACCTTGAACGGCATCGTCAGGATTGTCAGTGGTTGTTGTTAACTTTGTGGGGGCGATGTAAGGATTGATAAATAGACGGGGCACGTAAACGTAAGGACTTTCGGTGGTGGTCGCGTTGGGATTGTGGGTTGTTGAGGATTCCTGGGCGCGAAGTTTGTGGAGTTCTATGAGCAGCTTGAGTTGTTGGAGACGTTGGAATTGGAGGAATTGTTGGTGTTGGAGATCGTTTGTGTCGGGGGTGGGGGTGACAAATGGGGGTGGTGGAGGTGGTGTGGTAGGTGGTTTTTTGGTGGGGTTGTCAACATAGTCGTAGTCTTCGAGTGGGGTGGTGGCTGGAAGTTGGGCTGGGGGGTAGATGGGTTGGTTTGGAGGTGGATAAATTGGCTGGTAGCCTCCTGGCTGGCCTTGGGGATAAATTGGCTGCTGAGGTGGAGGTGGGTAGTAAGGCTGTTGTTGTTGAGGTGGGTATATTGGTTGCTGTTGTTGGTACTGGGGTGGAGGAGCGTAGAGTTGTTGTTGTTGCAGTTGTTGAAATTGGGATGGGGTTAAGGGTGGGACGAATTGGGGTGATTGAAGGGGTGGAGAGTAGGGAGGCTGTTGAGGTGGAGGGGGATAATACGCTGGGGGTTGTTGCTGAGGTTGAGGTGGGGGTAAGTAGGGATTGTATGGTGGCTGCTGGGCTTGTTGTTGCGGAGGTGGTGGATAATAATTTTGTTGTTGCTGCGGTGGCTGTTGTTGGTAAGGTGCCTGAGGTGGATACAGTGTTGTTGTTCTTCTACGTCGTCGTCTTGTCGGAGGTGGAGTTGGCGGCGGAGGTGGTGGCGTTGTTCTCCTTCGTCTGTCTGGATAGTCGGGATCGTAATCGTCGTAGTCTGGAGTGGTCGCCACCTCGATAAGTGTTGGAACCTGTTTGGGTGTTGTCGGTAAAACAAATTGAGGTGGAGCCAGTGCACCACTTCCTCCTCCCTGCTTATCTTTTTCTTCCAATAACTGGAGATAATGATAAGCCAGCTTTTGCTCGTCTGTAAGTGGTTTGTTGAGAGGTGGTAAGCCCTGTGGAGGTGGCAGAGGTGCTTGTACCGGCGGTCTCACTTGAGGTGAATGCTGTTGTTGTGGAGGTGGAAAATTAGGTGGTGGTGGCCTATATCCACCTCCACCATTTAGAGGTGGTGGTAATGGCCTCTGGTTTGGTAAATCATAGCCCGTCTCCTGCTGTTGCTGATATTGGTTATATGACGGCGGTGGCAGAGGTGGTGGAGCATATTGTTGTTCTTGAGGCGGAGGTCTTGGTCTTCTTCTCCTGACGCCACCTCCTTGCCCTTGTCCTCCCCCAGCTACTCCACCCCCAAAATTAGGATTACTATTTGCATTGTTTATATTCCCACCTACACCAATATTCTGATTTTTATTCCATACGCTACCAATATTCAACGGTGGGGACGGTCTTCTAGTAATGCTCGGCGGAGGTGGCTTAATCTTATCCGCGTTATTTTGCAAAGACTCGCTTCCTATTCCAGCCAGGTACTTCAAAGAAATATTTAACATTTAATTAAACATTTAACTTTTATAAATTATAGTAGCCAATCAATTCAACTTACGCTGCCAAGTACTCCACCAGCTCCCTTTTTGGAGTCCTTTCTCGTCTCATTTCCTGCCGTTTTCACTTCCACCTCAGCAGAAAGTGGCTGTCCATCTACCCTCGTCGTTATAGTAGAGTTTGCTCCACTTTCTTCCTCACTTCCGGAAACGGTGTTCTGGAACAGTCCAAAAATTCCGACGAGTATCACAATGCCCCAGACCTTCATTCTGGCAAAAGGCTTTGCTACTCACAGCTCGCAAGTTGATTGAATGAAGAGATCCATCCATCCACCTCCACACACCTGTCCAGTAGTCGTCTGAACCCACTGACCCACATTTTTTATTTCATTAATGGTCCATAAATGAGGACTGATGGAAGGCGAGAGTCTGCATCTCTGCGTGGTACGCATAACATGAATAATCAATGACGCCAGTCGAATAACTGGCACAGTGGGTGGCCCACTTGCATACAAAGTGCATTACGTACATTCAAGGTGGCCATCGATACACCTCCCACAGGGGGTCGCCACAAAAGAAAATAATTATTATTTAAAATTAGTTAAATAAATAGACAAATTAAATTTTTTTTAAAAATTAAAATGAATTTAAAAAATTAGCAAGTTTTAAATGTTTTCATTTTTTTTGTAAATAAGATGCTGCGAAAACAGTTTCCCATTCCCCCCACAGGGTCCTCCACTTCACAGTCATCAATTTCCACCCCACAGCATAGATCCTGGTCGCCTCCACCAGCTCCGGCGCAATTTCAGAATGACAATCATCCCCCAGGGGGAGGAGAAAATAAAAGACCTACCACCTCGACATCGACAGATGTTAACAACAACACAGATCATTGTCAGTATGGTTATCATCGTCAAGATGATAAGAGTAGTGGTGGGGTCACCAGACTAAGTTTTGGGTCCATGTTCAGTCAACTGAGAATGCTGCCGAGAAAATGTTCCAGTGCAAGAAGCAGTACCCCCGGAGGGGAAGAAAATCCTGGTGACAAAAATTCTCCAGATTCCTTGGAAAGTCTTCCAATTTCCGCGTTGACCAATCATCAAAGAGATAAAAATCTGCATTTGCTCCACTCCTGGACAGATTCCGGTCACTACAGCAGAGTAAAAGCGATGACGATTGCGAGTATCCTGTACAACCAGAAAGTGACCGAGGCTGACATCCGGGCAGAATTGACACCCAAGGAGAAATTCGCATATAAAAAATTTTGCTTGGAAATTGAAGACAAGCTGGAAATGATCACGAGTCGGGAACCGACAAAAAATCGGGAACCTTTATGACCCCCAAGGAGAAATTCGCATATAAAAAATTTTGCTTGGAAATTGAAGACAAGCTGGAAATGATCACGAGTCGGGAACCGACAAAAAATCGGGAACCTTTTAGCGAGCGGACCTTAAGAAAAATTTGGCATTTGTATGCCCTCTACACAAAAACGCTCTCGGATGAAATTTGGGATGAGGGCACTGCCAAATGTAATTAAAAAATATTTAATTAAAATTAATTAACTCCAAATTAACTTTTTAATTTTATTCAGCTAATATTACCAGTCGAGCGATAGCCCACCTAGTTAAACGAGCAATTGCTGGAGGTCCCGCGGATAAAAATTCTTCTTCTTCGGCTGCCGCCGCCAGATCCTCCCTGTCGACCCCCACATTGAAGCCGGTGGATCCCTTGGAATCCGTAAATCCTGTGCTGGCATCCTCCCTCCAGGACCCCATTCAAGCCTTCCTTATCGTTTACGGGAGATATGTCAGCACCGGGAAGGTGAACCAAGTGGAGCGACTTCGAAAACTAGTCCATTTTAATGAAATCGCGGAAGAGTTTTTCCAAAAGTTGGTGGCCCCTCCGGAAAATGTGGACATTGATACTTACCTACTTATGCTCCGTCAGCAGCAACAATGTCAGCAGAAGTGGAGTTCCAGCAGTGGCTTCACAGGGTACAGGGGAAGATCCAACGTTTCTATGTACTCCTCCAGTCATAATAGCTGGCATCATCGGCGTCAGCGGTCAACCAAGAAGGGGGAAAAGAGGGGGCGGAGTATTAAAAGCAGACAGGGGCCTGCATCAGGTTCCTCCAGTTTACCGATAAGCAATCCAAGCTGGATGGATGAGCAAGGTGATAATCCTCAGGCGAAGATAAGGCATCATCATCATCATCATAAGAGTAGTGATCGAGGTGGAGGGGGAGGTGGAAGCTGTCCACCTCCGGCTTATCCGTATGGTCCTCCAGTGGATATCCCGCCGCCGACGGAAACCGATGTGAAAAGTTTGCAGAGAAAGATTCAAATGTTGGATGGGTGAGTAGTAAGTGTACATAGTTACATGTTTAGTTAACTAACTAACAATTAAAAATTTAAAACTATACAAAGCGCGCGGGTTTATTAGATGTGGAGGAAATGGAATGATTATTTAGCTAATTAGCAAGCTATTTAGCAAAAAATAATTAGTAGTGTTCAAAATTTTTAGTGAAAAAATTACAATATAATTTTAAAGCCATGCTATGTGGTCCCCCCTCACCGATTTCCAATCTCCGCCCACACCCGCTTCCCGGGTGGCCAGCGTCAATTTTATACATTCGGATCACCCGCCAATAAAACCAAGACTGACCACCACCTCCACTTTGCTCGCTGTAAGCAAGTCTCTAAGAAACCGAAAGGTGGCAAGAAGGTCGAAAGGGCAGGGAAGTGGGGACGACAGTGACAAGGGTTCCCTTCCCCCACCCCCACCACCAGATAAGAAAGTTCCATTGAAAGAAGACGAGAAAAAAACCAAACGCCTCGTCTCCCCACCACCTTCCAAAGAAATCCTAAGCCGTTTGACAACACAAGAAAAGGAAAGACCAGCAACCGTTTTGGGAAAACCGTTAGACCAAAAAACAAGACATATTCTCAAGGGACGATTTTTTCCAACGAAAAATTATCCGACTCCGCCCTCCACTCCAAAAAAACAAGATAGTCCAAGGCGCGCGATTTAAAATAAAATCAGCGTTTTTACTCCAATTACCAAAAATAATTATTTTTTTCCATTAATTTTTTTTCTTCTAGAATCAAAAGAATCTGTTTGGCCGGCTGCCGGTACGAAGTTCTCGGTCAAGTAGCGCGTTCCTGTGGTTTCGAAATTGTTGGCGAAAATGATCTCTGGAGCATCAACTGGAGCGATTCACCCTTGGCGCAGGACAAAATCGGGCAAATGCGTCGTGTCCAAGATATGTACTCCGTCTTCTGGGGTCTGAAAGCTCCCCTCCAGAGATCCAACCACTTTCCAGGCATGTACGAAATTTGTCGGAAGGACCGTCTCGGCCGAAATTTAAACCGTCTCAAACGCATGTTTCCTTGCGACTACAACTTCTTTCCTGAAACCTTTGACCTTCCCACCGAACAAAGTGACCTGATAACTTATGCCCGTCGCCGTAAAAAGAGTAACTTGACCTTCATCATAAAACCGGAGTCGGGGTGTCAAGGAAAGGGAATATTTTTAATAAAAAATTTAAAAAAGTTGAGCCCTTTCGCCAAATGCGTTTGCCAACTTTACATACCTCACCCCTTCCTAATTGACGGTTACAAATTCGATCAACGGATTTACGTCCTGATAACTTGCGTGGATCCTCTTCGCCTCTACATTTACGAAGAAGGCATTGCTCGGTTTGCCACCGTGAAATATGAGATTCCCACCGAAGAAAATTTGGAGGTGGTTTACATGCACTTGACAAACTATTCCCTGAACAAGTTTAGCGAAAGTTATGTTCGGGAAGGGGAAGGGAGCAAGAGGACCCTTAGTTCCATTTATCAATGGATGTCCCAAAACGGTTACGATGTTCCCAGACTCATCCGATCCATTGACGAAATCGTTACAAAAACTTTGTTGAGTGCGGCCCCTACACTGAAGCATAATTACAAGACATCTTTTCCAAAACGGGAGCAAGGCTGTTTTTGTTTCGAACTGTTAGGTTTTGACATTTTAATTGACCGCCATTTAAATCCTTACTTGCTTGAGGTTAATCACTCGCCCAGCTTTAATTTGGATTTGCCAGTGGATCATCAAGTGAAAACGGCGCTTTTGAAGGATATGCTTAACATGGTTTATTTGGGGGATGAGCTAACAGATAAATCTTCCCAACCTCCCCCGGGGGGAGGAGGAAAAAAGAAAACTAAATTGTCAAAGAAAAAGCAAAAAGGGAATAATAATAAAAAATTGTCTGCGGCGGGATTGGCGGCGGCTATCGCCGCCGCCGCAACGGAAGAGTTTGATAATTTTGAAGGAATTTCAGAAGCTCTCCAGAGACAATTCCGACACGAGATGAGGAATAGAGGGCAGTTCAGACTGATTTATTCGTCGGATAAGCCGGGACGTTTTCAAAAGTTGTGTAAGGATGATAACTACTGTGGATATATGCAACCTTTGACCTCTCACGAGAGACAAATGGTGGTTTTTGATGGGGATGCGGATGACCCGGAATCGTGGAGAGAGCCGAAAACAAGTTCCTCGGTGAAAGTTACGAAACGGGGACAAAAGTATGTGGAAACGAGGGTGGTCCCAGAAATGTTTTCCAGTTCGAGTCAACACGTGCAAAAGTTTCGGGAAATTCCGGTGAGGAAGAGTAAGGAAGGTGGTCAGAGTCTTCCCGAAGCGAACAGAAGTAGGTCACGGATAAGTAACGGGGATAAGGCCAGTCGCCGTGATAAGGATAAGGACCGGGACCAAAGGCACCGGAAACGAAGAAAAGAAAAAAGTGAAAAGGATATGTGGAATGATGACTTGATAAATTGTAATAGCAGTTGTTTAAATAATAACAATTATCATTATTACTATCACGAACTGGAAAATCAGAAAAGTAGTAAAGATCGTCACCAAAAATGATACAAAGCCACCAGAATGAAAAATAATAATTATATTTTTGTTTGTAACAAATATAACAATTTATTCACTTCTTATACCCATTTTTAAGTTTTTTTTATATGTACACACGCATAAAAGGTAATTTTTCATAATTAATTAATTATTTTTTTAAAGAATGACCGAGCAAAACCGATAAAAGTTTTTTTTGTAATAATAATCCCATCCAAACATGTATACCCCCCATGGGATGGTAAAGATGTGATATCCGTTTTTCGAACACATTTTTTTTTAAATGTTATTTTTTTAAATTGCTCGGTCTTTCTACAAGTTAATTATATTCCAAGCATTTATTTTTAAATATATGCTGAGCTACGGTACTCATATATCCAGAGACAAACATTTAACCGAGATGTTTTACAATTAAATTAAATAGTGGTTTGCAGAATGATTTGCAAACACAGTTAAATGCTTATCAATTACAGATTTAACTTAACAATCTCAAATTGTATTTTTGTGCATTATCATTTGAGTTTTGAGTTAAGTATAATTACTTTAATTATTTACATTTTATTTACGCATACGTAAATACATAGAGTGATTTTTATTGACTTTGCTTTAATTTGATGATAATTACTTAATTCTAATTTCTTAATTAAAAATTATACTGTTTAAAATTACAACATAACAATTTTTGCCCAAGGGTGTAGATTTTAATTGCTTTACAAATTAAAAACCTTAATGAAATGCCTACATCACAAGCCATTTATTTTTCTCTACAATTTTAATTGCTTGTACGAATAATACTTAATTATGGTTCATTACATTAAATATTTAATTTTTTATTTCAAATTGTACAACAGCATCGTGTATTCTTCTATGAGTATTTTCAGTACTGCAATTTATTCAGCGTCATTTTAGCAAACAACTGAACAAATAATTATCTGTTTATCTGTATAATAGCCTTTCTAAAACAATTATAAACTCTATATAAACTTTAATTACAATTAGTAGCACTATTTTTTGATTCATCTAAACTTACTATCTTAAAAATTCTCTAAATAAAAAGCATTGCATTTTTCTCATTCCAGATACATCTATAGCATATAGCCCCAATTTTTAAATACTCAACAACGTGCCAGCCAAGATACTTAAACTTAATTATAATTAATTACATTTAAACATTTCATTTTTTCGAGAGTAATTCCTACAATTTTTCAATGTTAATTTTACCTTGCTTATTTATCATCAAGCAATCTTAATTTAATTGATAACATTGAATAAAATTTTTTTATTATCAGTTTTTTAACTTAATTATTTATTTTCCTTTCTCTACATTTATTCCTTATAATAATTTATTCATTTCTTTTAATAACCTATTTAAATAATCTGCATAATAATTATATTTTTTATAAATAGCGTTGTTGATTGAGACATTTGACGTCACCTATTCCCCCTCTCCCCCGACGAAAGAGTGCAGCTTTTTTCTCTAATCCTCTTCCGGTCCCATTTGCATCATTTTAGCTTTCGCAATTTTCGAATGGAGAACATCAATGGGTTTGGTGCGATCGTACAAACTTGGAGCTCGGAAAATGATGCCAATCGTTCCCAGAATACATGACGCGGTGAAAATCCATAAAAATAGGCGGTCCAACACCATCGCCACGTATTTCCAATCTTCCTCAATCTACCAAAAAACCGAGACAATAAAAAAATCCCATTTTATTTATGACCCCATCAATAAAATAAAATGAGATACAAAAATAATAATAAAAAAATGTTGTCATCTCATGTCACGTTATGCATACAAAATGAGTAAAATTTAATGAACATTTACCGCCTCAAAGCGATCCTTATTTTTCATATGTTGAGCAATAAATCTTATATTTGTGGCGCTTTTCTCAAACTCTGACGGGAATCTGCTAACATCCCCAAATGGATTATGACGAAGGGCTTCACTCTCACTGAGAAAAATTGGGGATGGTAGCGAAGGATAAAATGGAATATCGAGATCCTGAGGAGGACCCGGGTTGAGTCCGTGAATATGACAAATTTGTAAATTTGTCGCACCACCCCCACCACCACCCAAACTACCACCCGCGAGAGCACTAGCCCCCGGTGGAGAAAAAAAATGTAACAAAATTAGTGGAGAAAGTTAACAGGATTTTTTTTATTTGATTTTGAAAATACTGACCGTGTAACCGTCATAAGTCCAACTGCCGAATTTCATGGTGCAAGTTTGCTGGTCAAAGGGAAAGAACTCGACGTCAATTTCACAGGAGCTTTTGTAAATCGCAGGCGGTTTCCATTTCACGGTGCCGGTATAGTTGAGAATAGCTTTTGTCATGATGGTCACCTCGTAATTTCCATCGGCGCTGGAGGAAAAAAAGAAAATAAATAAATATAAACATTATTATTTTTATAAAAGTTTCCAGACAAGTTATCTTATTTGTACAAACGAGTGTATCGAACGACACAACAAAACACTTTAGAAATGTTGTGGGTTTTGACGGAGCGAAACTCAATATAAGGTCATGAGAAAGAGAAAGTTGTCATTTTCCGGAGAGAAAGCTGGAATAACTTTCTCTATTTGAAAATAAACTTTTGTTGATGGGTTTCTGTTGATTTTACCAACAACAACAAAATATGTTGGAAATTCGGTTCTCTGGAAAAAAAATTGAATTGGATAAAACGGAGAAAGTTTCTTGATGCATAGAAAAACAGATCTATAAAGTGGGTCATTTTCTCTCCCGGAGAAAAGGGAAAAAAGATGAGTTTTTCCAAACGACATCATTTTTTGAAATAAGGTATTTTATTGAATAGGCAAGCTATAAAAATTTGTGTAAGTCTAATCATTTTTTTTTTGGCAAAAAGTTATAGTCATTTTCCAGTTGTTATTGTTGTTCAGCTTGTTTTGTTGACGGGTTGAAAATTAAAGCGTAAAAAATGGATATTTTTCTCCCTCAGATAAGGTAGAGAAAAACAAATGTTGTTTTTGGCATCGAGAGAAAGTTTCCAATGAAATGAAGCGTGAAGTGGAAATGCACTTTTTTTATGGAGCTCTGCGCTAAATGCTGTGGAAGTAATCCTATACCTTATTGGGAGCACATTTATTGACTACATAAAAAAATAACAAATAAAGTATATTGATGATTTCAGATAAAATGCTATAAATCTTAATTGCTTCCTTTTGTTGCATTCTCCCGTGCTTTCATTTTTATTTAAAAATGCTTTCTCTGCAAAAAAAACGTGGCTGGTGGGGTTGTTGTAACATTTTTTTACGAGCAGAATTTAATTCACCATCAAAACCATTATCATCACTTGAGTGAAATGGGTAATTAAACCAAACCATGCAGGAAAGATAGCTAACAGCCCAATCAAAAAAGATTCTCCTTGACATCCCTGACGACATTCATTCGGGACCATGGACAAAATTACGAAATCTCTTCCCGTTTTTCATATTCCCATTTTCCTGTGTTGTCCAGCGGCAATAAAAATGGAGGTTTCCCATAAAGAACTCATGATCATCATCTTTTTTTGTGCAAGTTGTGTGGTAACTGACAACANATTTAATTCACCATCAAAACCATTATCATCACTTGAGTGAAATGGGTAATTAAACCAAACCATGCAGGAAAGATAGCTAAAAGCCCAATCAAAAAAGATTCTCCTTGACATCCCTGACGACATTCACGGATCCATGGACAAAATTACGAAATCTCTTCCCGTTTTTCATATTCCCATTTTCCTGTGTTGTCCAGCGGCAATAAAAATGGAGGTTTCCCATAAAGAACTTTTGATCATCATCTTTTTTTTGTGCAAGTTGTGTGGTAACTGACAACAGGAAATTAAATCCGTGTAGTTTACAGCGAGGGAAAGTACTTTTCAGAATTGTGGCCTAGAAACTGTTAATGGCTTGACGGAGTCATTATTTTAAAGTATATATATTTTTCTGTCTGGATGGTTAATATTATCTCTGAACAAAAATCTAGTTCATACTGTCATTGGTCATTAACTGTCCGAGTTGGTTTTAATAACGGAGATAAAAAATAAGCACAAAAAATTGGAATGGGTTTTCCTTGTCATATTGCTTGAATTGCCGGTAAAAAAAGGATATAACGATCTCAGTTCAAAAACTGTCAGTTTGACATTTTTTTCTTGTTAGCTTACTTGTTGTACAGCACAATATCCGGAAGCCATATATGTTCTGAGGGCACATGAAGTGTTTCCACGCCCCCGTAATCGTCAGGATTCCACATTAATTTGTAGTCGTGCCATTCCTTTATAAAAAAAATGGAATAAATTTTTTTTATGAATAAAACAGCGCAAGTTAATAAAAAAAAGATGGAAAAGTTAATAAGATGAGTGCATGTCAACTTCTTACCTGTTCCACCCATACGTTTGTAGTCATGATCTGATTTTTCAAATTCTGTGTATAACATCAAAGAGAAAAAAGTTATAATAATTTTTTTACATACCTGTAAAAATATAATTATATAATTGAGAGAAAGAGAAAACTTTAAAAGGATTTTCCAATTGAACCTGTACATGACTTGGCTCTCATCAATTTAACAAGATATTTTCATCAAACATGCCATAACCTTCTAAACGAGCCTTTCCTTTTGGTTTTCTCTCTATGCAATTACTTTTTACACAGCATCTGGTATCCCACATGCATCAGTCGAGTATACTGGTAGAAAATCATCTTGTGTCTTGTGTCATGAGCTTCCCAAAAAAAACTTTCTTTCCAACTCCACAAGGCTTTCTTCTTGGAAAAGAAGAGGATGCTGCTGTGTGACCAGATTGGAATACGAAAGTGGAGTGAAATAAGACAAGGTATATGACCGACCGACTAAAAAAAAGAGAAGCTCTTTTCTAGAAGATATTTTTTTCCTCGTGCTACCTACTTGTCTCTTTTCTCTCTCTCAGACCTGTCCCCTCTATTTTTTGCTTTGGAAGGGAATCGCGTTTTGAATGCAAAATGAATTGCACCATCAGCTTCACAAAGCCGAGATCTGGCTTTCACTTTTTGCTGNCCAGATTGGAATACGAAAGTGGAGTGAAATAAGACAAGGTATATGACCGACCGACTAAAAAAGAGAAGCTTTTCTAGAAGATATTTTTTTTCCTCTTGCTACCTACTTGTCTCTTTTCTCTCTCAGACCTGTCCCCTCTATTTTTTGCTTTGGAAGGGAATCGCGTTTTGAATGCAAAATGAATTGCACCATCAGCTTCACAAAGCCGAGATCTGGCTTTCACTTTTTGCTGACTTGGTTGAACCAAAAGAATGCGGGACTATATATATATTTTTTCTCCTCCTCTCTCGCTTCCCAATATTTCCGTTCCCTTTTTTTCCAGGGAAAGCGTTTTCCTCCTTTCTTTTTTTATACCTCTTTTTTAACAGAAAGGATCAATCAATCAGAAAATGATGGATATTCTTCCTTGCCTATTTTCCTCCTTTGAATAAAAAAACCGAGAAAAGCTCATTTTTTTATTCGGCAGGTGCAACTAGAAAATAAGTTTGGTGGTTCCAAATAGTCTGGTGCTTTCTCTCTTTCTCTGCTGCTATCTTGTTGCTTTCTCTCACAGTGTGTGTGTGTGACGTCATTACTTTCTCTTGTTACGTATTCCCCTTTTTTCCTCCTCCTCCTCCCAGTTCATTTACTTTCTCTTTCCACAGCAGCCTAGCCATTTTAGTGCCACTTACTCTATTTGCTTGCGTACATTTTTTTCCTGCTCATTTCCACTTGTCAGTCAATTAGGCCATTAGACGCTGTCGACAAAATATAGAGGCTACCAAGTTCTCTTTTTTCTGGTGGGGTTATGCACTGCTGGCGAAGCTATCATTCTCATCTCCTCATCCTCCTCTCTCTCACTCTCACAGGATCATGATCATCGGCAAACATGATCATCAGTAAAAAAAACTTTCTCCTGGTGAAAGCAAGCCTGTGTTGCTGCTGCTGCAACACGCTACATTGTGGTATTTATTTTGTATTTTGCTGCTTATTTCCATGTCATTAACTTTCACCATTTTCTTCACAACAGATCCACACACGTAACGTTAGCACACAGGAAAAAACTATTCCCATTAATTTCGCAACCCTGTTTCTCCTCCTCGCCCCTTTTTCCTTCCTCCCTTTCTAATTATTTCATCAACTCCTGGAGCAATTTTTTTTCTTGCAAATTCCCGTGTCACGCGACATGTATGTTTTTTTAAATAATTTGGCCAGTTATAAGATTTTTTTTTGAAAATCCATCAAATTTCATAAACATTCAGAGTTTTTCTATGCAACGCAAAGAAATTGGATTTTATACAAAAAATAATATTTTTTCCCTTTGGGACTGGAAGAAAAAAAAGTCTTCCTGAAGCTTGGATTTTTTTAGGTGATTATATTTCCCCTCGAAAGAAAAATCCATCCAGGGAGAAAAAAATATATATAAAATTTCAGGTTGCGTCATCACACTGCGTATTTATTACAGGAGAATAAATTTCAAGTTGGATCATCAGAGTAAAATGTGATGATGATGATGATGGTGTAGCATTGAGAAG
>JAHZMV010000745.1:0-22357 GCA_027743765.1 Coecobrya sp. COE2
CTTCGCATACTGCCCCAAAAACCGGTCCTTCATTAACATCTCTATTGTCAGGTCTTCAGTATTCAAATGAGTCAAATGATTTGACGGAAGGAGACGAAAGTAAAGATGAAACTACAAGCGGACTTCACAATATATCTGTTGAGAATGAAAAGGTTTCCCAAAAAATTGACGTTCCCAACTCAGTTATTAACTTTGTGTCTCAACTACTACCAAGCTTGAACGATATCATATCAATCGCTAGTCAATCAAATGAAATTAGTCCATCAGATACATTAGAAATATTAGAAAACAATCAAGAAACAAGACATGATGAACATGTAATATTATTATCTGCCACTCCGTCTGAGTTTCAGCAAAATGGTATCGTTCATCATGAAAGTAAGGGTAAAGTACATGTATCTTCCAATAACTTACAAACTAATGCTATGTCGGTTGCTATTTCATTACTTTCTCCATTTTATTTGCTTTCTTCAAGCATTTTGTTGAATTTAATTGGGTTGATCAACTAATTATTATTGTGTGGAGATATAAAACAATTTTAAGATTATCAAGACAAATTTAATTATGTTTTAATAAAGTATTTAAAAACTTTAAAAGATCCCATTAAATTCAGTTTTTGTTTATAGTTCAAGGTAAGTCTTATAATGAGATATTTTGTTATATTGTTCAATATTATCAGCTTGTTAACTGGAAAAATTGTTTTATCAAATTTTTGGAAGTCATTTGCATTTCGATTTCTGTATCGTTTCATCAGATTTTGATTGACATTTAAGGGAAATGTTTGTAATAAAATTATTTTTTAGTTGAATTATTTGGTCTTTGGTAAATATTCTTTATTATCTTATGCCTTATGCCATGACCAAACGAAAATGAGCCAATGAAATGAGAGCTCAATGAATCTCAAAGTGACTAATTCTTTAGTTGAATTATTTGGTCTTTGGTAAATATTCTTTATTATCTTATGCCTTATGCCATGACCAAACGAAAATGAGCCAATGAAATGAGAGCTCAATGAATCTCAAAGTGACTTTGTCCACCGGATGCGTATTGACGGATTCTATTGACGTCAGCAGTTTAATTTTGAGATAATGGTTTCCAGCTAGTCTTAAATAAATAAGGAATGAATCTTCTTTTAATTTGATTTTTCATTTGATTGGAGGGTGAGAAAACCGAAACCGCAGTTACGATTAATAACTATATTACTTGGTTTTGTAGGTATTGGCAAAACATTGCGTCATTGGATAAACCACAACAGTTCCAATTTCCAATTCCCCTCCATCCATACATGTATGGGTAATTAAAGCCACTAAAATTCGATTTGACCATTAACTTAATTGTCCTTTCTACTAGATAATGTCATTGCTGCAAAGATTAAATGTAAGAACTCTACATTGTATTCATAAGTTCACTAAAAAATCATTGGTGATCATGTTCACGTAGTAATTTTATTGGCTTTATAACATATTATTCTGCACTCTGCAATACTTCAAATCTGGCCTTTAATTGAAGGGCATATTATGAAAATTAAAAATAATGATCATTCTTTTACACTCGTCAATGCCATCTTTAAACTTCTCTTTCTCTGTATTATAAATTATGATATGATTCGATTGGTATTTGTTCGTGGATACTATGGCAATATAAATACAGTCATAATATTCGTTGGTACACCATAAAAATCACAATAATGAATTCAGTAATGCGAAATTGCAAAGTTTCTATTTTAACAGTGTCTGTCGGGCTTTTTCTGGTTGTACCTGTGGCCACGGTAAAATAAATAAAAATATTGCACAGTCATATACCCAATAACGCATCTTAATTATATTATTTTAAATTAAAGTTTAGTATTGGAAACACTACATCTGAGGTTGCCAACGGTGTCCAGAAACAAGCTGAGAAGATTGCGAATGTGTCCCAAGTTATTAGTGGGGCTGTGAAAAATGTTTTTGTGGAAGTGGTTCCGCAAATCGTTTCTAATGCTTCCAATGCTGTACAACAAGGCATTAATAATATGGCGAAGAATATTTCTCATGCTGTGTCTCAAGGCATCTCCATTGTGAAGGGCTTGACGGGCTCTGAAACTGGAAGGAGTGGAAACGCTGGAGGGAATAATACTAAGGATGAAGACAAATTTATCGTAGAAGTCACGAGGACTGAAGGGGGTTTCTTACTTAACAATATTTTTATTCCAGACGGCCTTATCAATCTTGCTTCTGGAATAGTTCCCGGTTTCCGCGATATTTTTACAAATCGAAAATCTACTTCAAGTGAGTCGTCAACTACTCAACAACCTCCGAGCAGCATACCTGACCCTCTGTCAATGAATCTGGACAGTGACTTAGAAGATGCGAATGACAATTAAACCTTAATCTAATTAACTATTGCCAAAATCATTTGATACTGATGAAGGAAGGGAATCATGCAGTCATATTGAATATCATTTAAAATTAATTATGTTAAATAAAAGTCAACACATTCCTTGGAAGAAGCTTGCTTGACCAATATGCATTTTATTTCTCTGCAAAATTATGAATAACTAGATTATAAGATGACTTTTTGCGAAATTCAGATTGTCATTTTTCAAACGTAAAAATCTTTATTCGCACTTTCTACAAAGTAAGTGTCAGGTGTCTGTAAATTTATTATTGACGATCATCATAACGGTGCATAACTCTGGGATAACAGACATGTCATTTTTCTTTTAAGAAAATGAATGAAAGTAAATTCTAAAATTCTGATTATTAATATTCGGTTCTGTAAATGTCTCACAACTCCCCGAAAACTAAAAATTCATCTGCAAAACCGTTTGCTACCTTTTTATCATTTAACCTTTCTACATAAATTAAAAATCGAATGGAAGTTATTTACTTGTAAAACTGTACCCATTAACCTATACTTAGTACTCGTTTCTTGACACAATTAACTATAATTATTATCATAATTAAACTACGTTATAATGTAGGTTACATAGTTGAGGGAGATTTCAATACCAAGTTGGGATTACCAACCATTCAAGACTTATTCCCCATGCCGCTTGTCAAATTCGGTATGAGCCAAAACATTTCACGTTTCATGGCTTTTAATTTTAATACAGAAGTTATAATTATAATAAACTTTGCTTATCTAGGAATTCAGTTTGTTTATTTAGTAAGATTACCACTTGTTTTTGGATTAACATTAAGATGGATTCTAAATGGTTAGGAGGCGCTATTTTGACCAGTGGGGTAAGTTTTATTTAAGTTAATTTGTTGATTAGCCCAATTATGATTTATCTAGGACAACAAATGAAAGAAATATTTTGTACTTATTGGACTTATTTTGTCACCTAGGTAACTAAACAGAAGCGAGTTTTTACCTGGAACATTGAGAATTTCGAGCTGGTTTGTAAATCCGAGATGTTAATTAACGCCCAAAAAGTCAAGTTTCAGGTTGGAGATATTTCTGGTTTACAAACTGATTGGTGTGGCTTCTTACAAAAAGAAGGGGAAAAGGGGAAAGAGAAGATTGGAATATATTTTAAATTGGAACAGAAACCTGCTGGAGGAGTGAAGGAAGTCAATGCAGCTTTCCATGTTCGGATCGTGAAGGTCAATGGGGGCATCTTTTTTGAGCGTACTTGTGAGTAAAAATCTCTGAGTATACTATACTAAAATGTTAAAATGGATAGAATGATTAAATTGTGTGCAATGTTATCAGTTTAATTGGCCAGTTATTATATCCGTGTATTATAGCTGACTATAAGAATTATATGAATGATAATGGAGTTACGCCAAGGGTTGGATGGGGAACAACTATTCCTCAGTCTTCAAACGTAACGGAGCTGCCACTAATTAATGGACGTTTAATTGTCAACGTCGAAATTACCGTTTTAGAACCGATGCCAGTGGGCACTTTTATGAAAGAGCACGAATATACGGATGAGAAGTTCAAACGGAAGTTCAACAAGAAACTGCAGCAAGATTTAGTCAAGCTTCATGACAACTCTGGACTCGATTCTAACTCTCCAGCCATATTCATCTCCAAGGACAAAAAAGAGTTTGCTGTCAATCGGGGAGTACTTTCTGGTAACTAGCACATCTATTATCGTCACATTTTAATTGGTTGGGCACTCATTATATGAGTTGTAAGTATGTATTGTTTCGAATAATTTTTATGTTTTAGCCCGAAGCCCAGTGTTGGAGAAAATGTTCCAAACAAACATGACAGAGAGTGAAACCGGTACTGTCCAACTTACCGACATTTCTTCCAAGACGGTTTCCGTACTCCTTCGATTCCTATACACGGGCATACTGCGTGATAATGATGACTGGTGTGATGATGATGTTATTGTTGAGCTTGTGTATGCAGCAGAAAAGTATCAACTGCTGGATTTAGTCGAGTTTCTGGATCAGGTCGTTGGTTACGTATGTGCCAGGAAAACTGCAGGAAAGTTACTCAACTTGGCAAAAAAGATTCCTATGAAAAAGGCAGAAAGGACACTGATGGATTTTATCAAGACTGACATTTCAACTTTCGAAGACATGCTCTATTACACCAAAGACATTATGCGAGATGACATTTTTTAAAGTTTTTGATAAATAACATAAGTAACCATAATGAATTTGAATGTTGAATTGAAAATAATGTTCGCTATTTTGTATTTAGTTAAGGTTAATTTTTAATCTACATTATGATACATTTTCTACACTTGCCTTACATTTTACCTATAAAAGCTAGCTCCTTGCTCCTTATGAATTCATTTCATTTGACAAGTTAGTAAAAATGAATAAATACGTGCATTGTATTTGATAACGAGATTGATGGTGTTATGCAATATTTATCTTATCTCAATCAACACAGCCTGTGTAAACACATTGGTCCAATAAAGTCAAATGTGTGTCCTTCTTCTATTGGAACAAACCATTAGGACGTGTTTTCTGTTGTGTGAAAAACAATTATGTAATACTAATTTGAAGTTGCGGTATGAGTCCAGTCAGTGAGTACAAATTATTCATTATCTATTTCGGAAAATGATGTCTAGCCCCCAGGTATTTCATCATCATCTGTCATGTTACGTATTTCTATGTTCCTGACTATGTAACAATCTGAATGTTTTTTTCACATCAAAATGACCTTGAAGCAAAATCACTCTCAATTTTCGTCGGTCATCACACATAATGTAAGTTACATAGACACAGGCAGCCCTCGTAACATATAGAAATGGTTCTCTTCATATAATGCATTAGTCGTGTGGTTGGCTTTGCCACGAACTGTTTAAAAAATTAGAGAAAATTTAAAATTTTAGTACTTAAAAGTACTTTGGTTGTGATGGCTGTACTAAGTTTACTACTTTGGGGCGTTTTAGCAGTTATCGTTTATTTTGTGTTAAAAATCATATACACATTAAACAAGCATGAAAAGTATTTTAAGAAAAATGGAATTCCCTACTTGGGTGCCGGTCTCCTTCGCACTGCCAAGTTCTTTACCGGTTCCACAAACATGATTAAAGCGGTAGTTGAAGTTTATCAGGAAGCCAGAGAAACCAAGGGGACATGTGTCGGCGTCTCGGATGTTTTTGGAACTTCCAATCTCTACATAATGGACATGGACTTGCTGAAAAATGTTTTCGTGAAGGACTTTGATCACTTTATAAACCGACGGCAGCTCGGTTCCCACCATGACAGCAAATATATGAGCAGAATGCTCTTTTTCATTGAAAATGAGCCGTGGAAGCGCATCCGCACCAAACTAAGCCCAAGTTTTACCACCAGCAAAATTCGCAAAATGTTTGAGAGTTTTAGGAAAAGCGGGGAACGAATGGAGAACTACGTGAAAGCGCAAATGGAGCCGAAGGCCACGTCCGTTGACCTAGACATGACACAAATTTTTCCCAAGCTTGCAATGGACGTGATTGCCAGTTGTGCTTTTGGAATAGACGGAAAATGCTGGGATGTTCCACCAGACAAGAAGTCAACTTTTGAGGAAATGGGAAATAAACTCAGATTTAGTTTGAAGATGATGATCAAATTCATGGTTGCCATGATGGCCCCAAAAGTTTTGGAGTTGCTGGGATTGGATGTAATGGATCATGAGTCATCAACGTACTTTAGTGGCGTTATCAGAGATGTGATGAAAAAACGACGACAAACTGGAGAGAGACAAGAGGACTTTTTGCAGTTGATGATGGACGCACAGGCAGGATTGTTGAAGGAGGATGAGGAAAGTATGCAAGTTATGAACGGTTCTAGTGAAGGAAAATTAAGCATGACGGATGACACACAGGGAAAGGTATCCTTTGAAGATGATGATATCATAGCAAACGCCATGCTTTTCCTGCTGGGGGGATTCGACACTACCCAGAGTGTACTCATATTTGCCATTTACAGTCTAGCGTTGGAACAGGAAGTGCAGCGGAAACTTTATGAAGAAGTGAAATTGGCCAAAGATAAGCACGGCGGTGTGCTGAAGTACGAGGCTCTTTTGGAGATGAACTACTTGGACATGGTTATAAGCGGTAGGTCATTTTTTTAAAATTCAAACTTGGACAAATTCATCATGCACGTCATCATTATCATCTTTTTATTTTTCAGAAACCATGCGCATGTACCCTCCTGCTGCCATAACGGAACGGGCTTGTACAAGAGACTATCTTGTACCTGGAACAAATTTTGTGATTAAGAAAGATACATTTGTATCGATTCCCATTCATCCCATTCACCATGACCCACGCTATTTTCCTGATCCTGAAAAATTCATTCCAGAGAGATTTACTGCAGAGGGAAAAGCAACCCGTAGTCCTTACGCTTTTATGCCATTTGGTCATGGGCCACGTAATTGCATTGTAAGTCAGAATTATTGTACATAGTATACCGTAACTTATACTCTTCAGTATTTAAAAAGATACATACTTAAATAATTTTATTCTGAAATAATGTTCTGTGTAGGCCATGCGATTTGCAATTGTGGAAGTAAAAGCTGTAATAGCTCAGCTTGTCGGTTCCTTTCAATTCACCCCATGCGCCCGAACACCTATTCCTGTTGAATTTGACAACAGTGACGCAATACGACCTAAAGGTGGCATGTGTATTAATATTACACCAAGAAGCTAAAAGGAAGAAAGCTTAAATGATGAATAACTACGTATTTCAATTTTAATGTGTATAAAATTCGACTTATTCTTTATAAGATCGTAACTTAACATATAGTAACAGTATTATCATCAACATGTTTTTAAGTTTGAAATAAAAGCAACCAAAAATTATCAAATAAATTTTATTCAATTATTTCAATTAAATTCATACATTAAATTAATTATTCCACACAATTATGCATGTGAATATCTTCAAAAGTTAACTGGATAGAAAACACGTAAAAATACATACATGGTTTACAACTAAATTGGAAATTAAACGTAATGACAGTAGTAAGTGGAAGTCAGCAAAATGTTGTTCTTCTAGTTGGGACGACGACGAAATCGCGTGAATCGTCTCTTCACATTCTGAATAAAGCTGCCTACCCTGAAGAGTAAAATGCAAAAATATAGTTAAGTTCCATTAATCAACCTGAATTATCATTAAACCATGCATGCGTGCATTTAAATGTAAAAAATTGCAATGATTTACTTTGACATGTTCTTCTCAGGGCCAGGATCAGGATTTTCTGCTGTATCTGTACCAGTCTCATTTTTCTTAGATTCAATTAACATCCCAAATGTGCCCAGGTTTTTTAAAACAGCATTTATCGTTTTCGACTCCACCTTCAAAAAGTCCATCGTAGAGAGCTTCAAAAGTGTGCCCAATGTCCATTCCATATCGTGCATTCGTTTTTCTAAAGCCACTTGGTTTTCCGCCCTGACAATTGGCGCAAAATCTTTGTTGTCATCATCAGCATGTTCCTCTGCAACGGAATCTTCCTTGATTGCTGAAGGAGGAGTTTCCTTGGCCTTATCATCGACGCCACAACAGTCAGCTTCAGTGTCCCTTCGCGCAAGCTCAGCTCCAAACCCCAGGTCACAAAGCGTGCTCTTCACTTCCTCCGCAGCAGCACTCGTGCCCGGTTTCAACAGTTCCGCCACTGGGGTCTTAGCGAGGGTGATGAATGCGTGATTAAGTTTCGTTGACTCCCTGCAATAATGGAAACACTTAAAAATAATCAATGCCACAAAATGTATAAAATTGCCAACTCTTAAGTATTCATAATGTGGTACTTGTGATGTTTTTCCAATCGGTCCCTATACTCCTGTAAAGTTCTGCTGAATTCCTCAGGCAGTGACCTCATAATCGGCAGGGTCACCAGCCAGGAGAGAAAGGCTAATTCGAGCGACCTGCAATATGAAAACATCGATAATCGTTCTGTCTCCTGGATAATCATAGCGAATAGCGTAAATAATTCTATAAGCCTTACTTAAAGAACATTTCTTTCAATTCTCTCAAAACATAGAGAATGGCAAGAAGTATGTAAACTCCATTGAGAATATTACTCTTTCGTTCATCCTTGGATAGTTTCCGCTCCAGCTCTTTGCTCGTTCTGGAATGAACAACAAATATTTATTAATAGATAATACTAATTGTTATTGCCAATTATGGAATTAAATCTGGTTAAATGTTTTTTTAACTACTAACCTATTGAGCCACTCCACTTGGCATTTGTAGTCCACTTGGTCACAGTTGTAAGCCAAAGGATCCCCCTCTTGACTTGTCGCTGCTGGAACAATTGGATCATCCATGATCTTCCCCTCTCCTCCTTCTTCACTCCATTTCGTGCCGTTAGACTCTCGTTCTTCAACACTATCAACCTCTTCTATTATCTTTTCTTGATGCGCCGTACCAATAATGATGACAACGGCCATTACTAACGTCATACCCAAAGCTTGCATTGTGATTGCTATTAACTTCTCGGTGATGGACAACAATAAAGGATAAAACGATAAACACTGCATTAATTACTACACAATTAGCTAATTTAATTAATCAAATTTTTGTCTGTTGCGTATTTATAATCCACAGTGCAAACGATATGCATTTTTTGAGACAAAGGGATTTGGAATTGCAGATTGCAGAGCATTTTTGATGCAAGCTGACAGCTGAGAGAGTCAGCTGGCGGGTGGGTGCACGCACGCAAACACTTTGTATTCCAGCACAAAAAATTAAATGTACTATTTACACAGTTAGTTAATTATTATAATTACTTTGTTAGTAAAGGACAAAGTAGTAGAGAAGGTGGTTATCCGCACGAGAAGGGGGTATGGAGTCTTCTTGCTTTATCTGTGGGTCTTCAACCGTTTCCAGTCGGAGAGGTGCTTCCAGAAACTTTGGAGATTTGAAGAAGCTGCTGACCCGAATTTGTGAGGTGTTATCAGTGTCGGAGGTCACTGCTCAGGACTGGGATTTTGTTGGAGCAGTGGAGAATCAACAGCTTATCTGTTGTTTGGAGTGTTACGACCTGCTCAAAAATGTGGACAGGTTGCACGAGATTTTTGTCAAAACTCAGGTAGGAGAATTTTTATATGAATTATTGTTTTTTTTAAATTAATAATTAATGAATGTTGGTGGGAGTATTAAAGGTTTATTATGTGTTTATTTTTAGAAACAATTAAAATACTACTTGGGTGAGGTTCAGAGGCTGATTGTCAAGTCGGAAGAAGAGTCGGAACGTCTTCAAAGCTCGTTGTGGAATCTCGCCTGTTTTGATTTTAGAACGAGTGTACTAAATAGTAAGAGAGAAGGAGGAATGTATTTAAAAATTGGACTTTTCTAATAATTAAAATTGCCTATAATCGAATATGTAATGTATATTGTTACAGGAATTAGTGATTCCAATGGGGATCTTGGCGGTGCAGTGTCAGAAGTGATTTGGGTTAAGAAGGAAACTGAAATTGATGACGACGATGAAAACGATGATTGTGATACTACTGGTTGGAATTCTGATGACAATTATAATGACGGTGACACCAATACCGAGACAGTGGAGGAACATCTTCAGAGAAAGCCAGCAATTATCAATGAAGAATTTTCGAGCAAAGTAACAATTACCAAAGTTGAATGTCCTAATGTGTCTTCTGGTAACATCGATCTACCGCGTTGTTCAGTGACAATTGAAAAACTTTCGGCTGATGTATTCAAGTCAAAGTCTATTCCTCTGGGGTCATCAAATAAGGTCGTCACTTCTGCCAAGAAAAGGAAAATTGATGCAAAAACTTTGGTGGAGGACGAGGTCACTGGACCGTCAAGTAAAAGCAGTAGAAGGAGTTCACCGAGGGCAGCCAAGAAAAGTGCAGAGGCAGCGTTGAAGCAGCAGTACGCCATATATTCCAGCGACAAAGAGGAGGACAATGAAGAAGATGGTGATCCCAGTTTTAAGAAAATTGATGAGGATGATTATGATGGTCAGGCAGAGGATCAAACAAATTATGATAATGACACTCATGGGCATAATGATAGTAAAACGAGTGGAAACGAACTAAATGAAGCTGATATTCCAAATTTGAAGCAAAAATCACCAGTGAAAAGAGGTTCCCACGTAAATAAGTCGTATGCAAATGCAAAATCAGTGTTAGTGATGTAGACTCTGTATAACTTTTTATAGAGGCACAAAAACATGGTTTTATCCGTTGATGGTGGCAGATGAAAATGACAGCCTGTATTTGTACCGACGGCAAACTTTTGTTCGAAAAACATACACCCATCTCCAATGCCTGGCTTACGAGTGTACCTTTCAAACAGAATGGGATTTCTATCCGTCATTTCAATTGATAAAGAAGCACATTGAAGATAAGCATCGTACCAAGAAGTATATTTCATGTGAGCAAAAGTAACAGTAACAATATTTTATAGGTTTTCTATATAAATTAATTTTTAATGGTAATCTATTCTTTTGTAGCCACCCCACACCCCTGCCTCTTATGCAACATTTTGTTCGATACCCGAGACAAATTTTACGACCACACGAGAACCGCCCACGACTTTCTTTTCACAGGCAAAGCGAAATCAATTTGCGAAAGTTGCTTGATGCACAATCAAACGAAAACCTTGCTACTTCACGCCTTTAAGCACAAAAACGAGGAAGAGAAAGCAGCCGCCCGGGAGTCAAATCAGGCTCCAACCCGTTACAGCTCCAAGCAAATGAATAAGGCGAAAACGTTCACGTGTGACTTTGAAAACTGCACGAAATCTTTTACCAATGCCAGTTGTCTGAAACGCCACAAGCAGACTCATCTTCCAAAGGAGCTCCGAACGGATGCCGTGTTGTGCCCGGAGTGTGGAGACCAACTTATACGGGACCAGTTAAAATACCACATGGAAACAAAGCATCATCCGGAACTGATCGACACGAATCTTGTGTGTCATTTGTGTGACAAGCGATTTCATCCTAGACATAGCGCCCAGTACGAAGCACATATGCGTCGTCATAGAGGTGATAGGCCATTCCTCTGTCCGGAATGTGGCAGCGCTTTTGTCAGCATAGAAGGGTTGAATGGGCATATCCGACATAAGCACAGGGATCAGGGACCTTATCCGTGTGAATGGTGTGATTGCATTTATCCCAAGTATTCCAGCTGGAATCATCACGTGCGTACCAAACATCCAGACAAGTGGAAGAAAAAGAGGCGCTGGAAGTCCACGTTTTATGCGGAGCAAGAGGAAGTAGTAGTGAGGACGGGAGAGTTTATTGGACCGGAGCAGCGATTTCCATGTCAAGTTTGTGAGATTGTGTGCAAGTATAAAACTAGTTTGAAGAAGCACTTGAATAGGAAACATGGGATTGGGGAAGATTATAGGAAGATAAAGAGACCCTTGAGTAATTATCGAAAAGGTGGAGTAGGTGCGCAACCTCTCGTTGAAGATAAGCATAAACCACAGGAAATCGATGATAACTCTTTATCTAAGACTGGCTCAAATGATGCTTCTGGCTGTTATCAACAACCATCCTCCAGCTCAACAGCTCTGTTTGCAACAAACTTTGGCCAGTTTGGACAAAACTTTTAGTAGTAAATTATCAAATGCTCTCTAAATAGATAATAAGCGTTTGTTGCCGCATGTTTTTCTTGCATTTTTTATATTCAAAATACAAAATAAAATAAATAATAACAGTAGACTTGTTGTAATAAATAATATATTGTTTTAAATTATAAATTCGTTTCTCTTGAGCGTAAAGCATTTCTTAGCGCTCTCAATAATTTGCTGACTCGGCTAGTATCCGCGTTCGTAGAAAACGTTGCAAAACGCAAAACTAAATTTTTGGTAGGACCAAGCCCCGTCGATATTTCAATATTATGACTGAAAAAAGCCAACATAAAAGCTTTTAGACCAACCGTAAAAATACAATACTTAACAAATTAATGTTACTTTACTTGGTAAAGATGTAGTCTGCAATTTTCTGAGGGTCCTTTCCTCTTGGCATCTTTACTGCAGTAATTCCAACCATTCTGTTTTCCGGACTTTCTACAAAATGCTCCAAACCCAGAGCCTCTAGGCCACGACTGAGTTGTTCTGTAGCTAATTCATGACGCTTAAACGTGTTCTCCATTCTTTCCTCTGCAATTGTTGCCAATGCCTCACGAAGTGAATAAAGTAACGGAAGAGACATTGAGTGGAACCTAACACCGTTGTTCCACAGATTTGCAGTTAATGTAAAGTCTGTACTGAAACTTCTTGGCGGTTTCTTTCTACCTTTAATCTTTTGTCTGTAAACATGTTAAAATAATTAAAAATTATAATGTCTATACCGGCTTGGCACATTACTTCATTCTAAGAAAATATTTTTACACTGCACTAGGGGAAAGAGAAACAGGAGCGAGACCCACTACAGCTCCTAGTCCTTTATGACTGCTTGAAAAAACAGCGTCCATTTTATACTTGTCCGTGAACACTGGCTGCATTCCAGCTACTGCAACAGCGTCTACGACAAGCAGTGCCCCGTTCCTGACGAAATATAACATAGAATTCCATTTACATTTAAAGATGACAGAAAATGATTAATTTGGTATATTACGAATTTACTTTGTACAGAGGTCACCAATTCCATCAAGATGTTGATGGGCAGAGGTAGAGCTTTCTCCTTGAACCGCTACAACCAAATTGGGACGATGAACTCGTAAAGCGGTTTCGATTTCCCCGAGGGTGAAAACTGTTCCTATAGGCTTATTGAACCGAACAACTTGAGCATCTACAGAAAGGGGTAAATCATGTAGACAGCTTGCCGATATGCCGATGATGAATTGACAATGGAAACACTTATATACCTAATCTTTCTGACATATCTGCAAATCTTTCACCCCAGAGCCCATTTACTAATACGAGAACTTTATCCCCGCTTTCTATCAAATTGTCAAAAACGGCTTGAGCTCCAGTAGTTCCTGTTCCGTGAATGGCAAAGGTCCAGTTATTCTTTGTCTGCAGGACGTACTGAAGACCTTCTTTGATATCCAACATAATCTGACATAAAAACGAAAATATATTTACTGCCAATTTTATAATTACAGTATTCTGCAGTAGGGAAAATAATTACCTTGTCAGTTTCTACTTCATTCATGCTAATAAGAGGAAGATTCAGGGATTCTTTAGACTTTGGATAGGGATCTGGGGGCGACGCGCTGTTTATCTGACGGAACGACGATTTCCATTGGAATACGTAATCTTTCCGGAGGAGGAAAGTTTGGAAACTCTTCAGCTTGAATACATTATTAAGAGTTTACTAATTATGCTTTAAACGCATTTTATAATGACAATATGTTATAAGGAATGAAAATACTTACCGTTTGCTAACGCTAATAAATACAAAAATAATATTTCTAACAATGTGACAGTCGTCACGTTAGACGTCTTGGGTTTCATTTTGAATATTTTACACCGGTGCAATGACTAGATTTTAACGGTAACAATTTTGTATTGAACTGATTCAAGAGTGATCTTTTTAATTAGTGTTTCTTCATTGGCGTCTTGTCCAATACAGCTATTATTTTCCAGAAAGTAATGGATTTTAAAGAAAAATATGCATACATCAATGAATTCTATGTAAATAAACTAATTGAATGATTCGGCGGAAGTGAACTGAATGAATTATATTGCACATGAGTCTGATATTTAATCAGATCTGCACTAACGTTCCCATGCATTTTCAGTATATTATGCAGTATTATTTTGCGAATAGAAGCCGGAAGGAAAAAAACGCTGTTGGAACTCAATGCTATGTATGTATGTAGGTATAAACATTTTGGAACTGATTCTTAATTTGCTATGCATTTTTACATCGACACGATTAACAGTTTTCGCAATGGAAAATATTCTTCAGATGCGGTGCTGAGATGTGAAGTAGGATATATAGAAATCTAATTAGTTAGATTCAATCCTGTAAATTAGTACACAGTGCATTTGCAAATAAACCAAAGTATCAATTGTATTGAATTCTAACTTTATTATTATGATACTTGTGATGTAGTAAGCATATATTATTATGAGAAATTTTCCCATGCTTGCAATATAAATGCTGTAAACATGTATTTATACCAATGATGTGATTAATATTACCAATGCAACTCACATTCACATTTTCTTTGAGGTGGTGGTTTTTTTTTCATTACACGTGCTCTGCGATATGATAAGAAAGAAGATGCAAATATTTCTGCTTTTATTTGGAAAAGCAGTCTAATTTGGGTTGGAGTTGGAGCTGTAGATATGACAGGAAATTCATTTCATTGAGAAAACGAAGAACTTGATCTCTTGATAAGTAGGATTTTATTTTCATATCGAGCACACATATATGTAATACTTGTTTGTTATCTTAATTGGATTTTTCTTTCCGAATCGGATGTGTTGGTTGCAAACCTGATAAAATTGATGTTTTCGGTCCCATTTACCATTGTCATGCATAATTCCCGAACCCGGGAATAATCCCATCCTCCAAACGCTTGTTTCGGTGTTAAAATTATTGTTGGGTAGAACTTTTCTCCCAATTTACCAAGAGCTCTTGGAAATAGAGACGAATATATGTTTGAGCCTTTTACAGCTGGATCTACCAACATCTTTGGGTCGCATTTTTTCTTGGAGTGATGATGATAACCACAGTCGCCAGTATGGAAAACTCGTGGCCACTTTGTAATAAGAAAATGTAAAGGTTTCTTCATACATTTAGTAGAAGTATGCAAATGAGCTAAGGTCCAGTCCCAGTTGTAATCGTCGTAATGACAAAATATATCGCTACAACTTTTCACCTTCTCCCAAACTGTTCGATTGAAAGACATAAAGAAATTGGCAATCCAGTTACTGACAACCACTTGAGAGTAATCTGGAGCGTTAGTAAGTAGTAATTTCTTGTCTACATCATTATTACTGACAATGGCGGTGTCCAATTTAGCATTTTCCAGTAACGATAACACTTGACAGCCACCACACCTATTCTCAATCATGGCCTTCTTCATCAAATCCAACATCCAAAGGGAATTTGGGGTAAAGTAAGAATCCTCCTCGGTGAAGGAAATTACACCAGTGAAATTCCCAAGCACTTTAATTTGATCAAATACAAAGTTGAGTTTCCACCACCAGTGAAGTTTTATTTGTGACGACATGGGAATCAAATTAGTACTCCGATTATTCTCCTGTTCTGCCGGAAGGATCCAATCTGGATGCAACTGACTCGAATATGGGTAAAAGATTTGCATGACTCTAGTGAAATTTATTCGTTGTATTTCTCCATTTATTGCAGGCAGGAACACATCATGGGAAAAGATAAGCAGTGCATCATCCATTCCTTTCACTTTTGATAAACTGTCAATCAAAACTTTCAAGTATGTAATCCTCATATGCACCTGAATAACAATCACATTTGTGGAATTGGTCACCGGTCCGAAAACTTCCACATTGTATATCTTTTGCTCTGCATTGACTCTCTGAATCTCTTGTAAAACTTTTGCTTCAAACCCGAAAGGCAAAGGATGGAATGGGGAAACGTCTTTAGTTTGGTTGACAACACCGACGTATAAGTAGCAGGTTAATATTACCATAACCGTGAAAATTAATATAACGATGAAATGTTTGAAAGGAACTATTCCAAATGTCTTTCTCTGTCGTCTTTTAAAAATCATTTTAAAATATATTTTTATTTAATCATTGAAGTTGTTACAAATTTTAACCTTACAATTGAAACTTTCGATTACATTAATTTTGTATACCAAAAGTGCAGCCATTTCACTGAACCAGCTTTGGTGTAATTGATATTTGCACATTGCCAATTGCCAATGTGAAAAACTTCATGTATTCCTTAAATTTCAGAATGCAACTTATATGAATCATTATTGAAATGCGATAAACTACCGGCGGTTTATGTGGCTGGGAAAATGTACCACACAAGAAATGAATCTACAAAATTAATAAAAACCTTATCTTTGCTCTACGTGTCTCTGATTATTGCGACCAATGCCGATATGCTTTATTAACTGATATGCGAAAAGCCCTATTCTTTAGTACCAAGCGACTGAGGTTAATATTGGCGATTGTGACTTTGTGACAGTATTGAAAGGATCGTTTGCGGTTGACCTGCGAAGCAAATTGCATCCTGGCTCAAAACCGACAAAAGTTAAAGAATTACGGAGAAATGTGTAATACATATCGCAATATAAAGGAAAGCTTTGTGCCTTTTCGCATATTTTATTTCCAAAACACCCACGTAGCCGTACGATAATGTGGATTTTGTTTATTTGGCATAATTGCATAGGAGTCTAAATTTATTTAACAATAAATACATTACATAATATAAATAAGATCTTATTCCATACTTGGTCAATAATAGTGATGTAGCTGTAGCAGTAGTAGTTTAAATTCTCTTCGATTTTTACACATTGTCCGAAGTAAATGACAAAAAAGTGGAAACTGAGGTTTCTGACGACTGTTCACCTGAGATTGCCTTGAATAATCTGTCGCTGCCCTTAGCCAGTGCTGATGAAACCGTTTAAATGCAGTATCCACTTTTTGTGCATACCAAAATTGGTCATTTGAAATTTTGTAAATGAACAGGGCTATAAAATATTCGGCAAATGTTCTATGTATAAAAATTAATGGAGTAATGCTTTCAATAATGCCATACTCTAGCACATCTGAATTAACCTGCATTTTGCTTAGCTGCCGTTTTAAGCAATCGAGCCCGGAACTCCTCTGCTACTTCTGCAGGGAAAAGTAATTTTAGTGCAAAATATATGTGAAATCGGTCCATTTTATCACGCATAGATTTGACAATGGAATGGTCCATTTTAATGGATTCTGGAATCTCTTTCTTTTCTCTAACAAATATTTCAAACTTTCTTTCAATCAGAGTTTCATAGAGATGCATCAAAGGACCAATAGCTTTTGTTCCTATCCAAATCTTTTCAAGGTCAACTACTCGTCGTGTTTCATTGTTTTCACCGGTTAATTTTTTAAACAGCTTACCAACCAAGGTACCAAAATTATTATCCCAGTTATCATCCATGTCATTTCCTGAATAATCTCTTGAATGAATGTCTAGTGTAAAATCTCTATTCAGAACTTTACGTTTGTAGATTTCAGCTATCAAACGGCATTGTAATGGGATGCCAACAAAATTATGAATCTGAAATGGACTGAGATAAACATTGTCTAGCAAATTGTCTTAAAATTTCAAATCTTTCTTTCTTCTCATTTTTTTCTAAGTATGCTGACCAAATCTCTTCCACGTAATCAACTTGTTCCTCTTCTGAGAATTCTTCCAGTTTATAAATGGAACAATCAAAGTTTATGTGCATCTCATTCAATGTGTGGCTTTGCAATGTAGCCCAGACTCGCACTGCGGGTATTTTGGTTCCAACAATCCTAATGGTTTCCATAGCCCAGTCTAGTGCTTTACTTTGAACTTCATCAATACCATCAAACATTAGGTCAAACGTTACCTTGCAACTGTTTTGTTCCTCAAGCCAGTAGGCGATTAAATTTTGTTCAAAATTTGACCCATCACAACACAAATTTGTTATCGTGGATATTATATCACTGGTTTTTAATTTACTGCTATTGGTGCATTTTAATTTTAAATGCTCCACAAACTCTTTCATGTTGAATACTAGAACAATTCTTTGTCTAAATTTTTGTACTATTTTTCTCGCAATGTTTCTTAAGAATTGAGACTTGCCTGAACCTGCTTTTTGAGCAATAAATATAATTTGTTCTACTTTTCTAGCACCCTCAAGATTTTCCAACATCTCATCTTCCCCCATTTTCAGTTGTCGTACAGACCTGTGATAAACTTTCCTTTCCAAATAACCATTCGATACAGTTGGCAGTTTATGCTTTTCCAGCAGCACTGGTCGTTGCTGTCTCAACAAATCGTAAAGCATATTGCCTGTTAATTGAGATAGCAATTTCGTTCGAATGTTACCATTTTCTGGAAGAATATCCTTTAAGCTGACTATTTTTCCTTGTATCATGAATTTGCTTTCAATTTCAAAAATTTCAAGGCATCTGCTACTCATATTTTTCCAATCTAGCAATAAATAATCTACAGGATTCTCTACAGGTACGGTATTTTCTACAGGTTTCTCTATTTCAAGAGTATTTAATGTAGAAATTGGTTTTGCAAGGGAGTCAATCTTACTCATCTTGTCTTTCAAACGGGCTTTGTCTCCAAAAATGATTACTCTCGAGATGCTTTCAAGTACCTCGGCTTCCAACATCAATTTACCAAGCTCATTGCCACCATGTAAAACAATTAACGCGGTGGGCTCCATGTACATGTTATTGTTTGCTGGCATATTATAACTTATCATCTCGACTTGCTTTCTGTTACACTGTTGCCATAGGAAAGTCAGTTTTCCAGGTAACAATTTTATCCCCACAGAACAACCTCCGGTCATAAGCGTCTTTTTTAGAAGGTCAGCAGGCAAGATTTTTACTTTTAAACTGCCAGATTTTCCAGCAATTTCCGGTTCAGAATTTCGTCGAGTTCCAGAAGCTAACAATAAAAGAAAATAATAATATTAAATATCGCCATGTTGAAGCAATGGACATTAAATGCATGTACGAAATTACCAACCTCCATTCAGCTTATTATGCAAAGCAATATGAATTTGTTGGCTGAATCCAACAAGGTCAACAAGTCTTTCTGTGTCCACTGGGTAAGGGTAGAAATCCCGTAACGCTGAATTGCTTTTGTATCGATAAAATTTCATCCACAAATAAGGCAATAAATTTGGAAATTTTTGGGTCCAATAAGAGACAAATAAGACATCGTGAACTTGCTCGCTGTCCCCAAGCCACCATCCCAATTCATTTCGCTCAGATGGAGAAAATTCCTCAGAGTGATCATATTTGTTTCTCACAATGCCCACAAGATCTACTACGGATGAACTATTTACTTCTTTCTTTCGAAGCAGTTTAATTCTATCAAAAAATCTACAACGATAAACAAATTGTTTCATTTAAAGATTCATTCAAGTTCAAGTATACGTTAGACATGTATATTATTTTAAATGTCGGACCTTCTTCGTTGTCCTGTCAAGATATCAGAGTGCTTACGTCCAATTACATTTGTCCAGTTTCCATTATCTGCCCACACGACGTGTGAATTTGCGTCTAGGCTTTTTCTCAACTCTACAATTTCCTTCTTTGTTTCCTCTATATTTTCATTGTGTATTTGAGCTTTGCCTTCAAGGAAGTTGTGTGCCACTCGCAAAAAGGAAATGGTTCGCGTTGGCTGCCAGACATAAGGATAGGAAAATAACGCGTCTAATGGAATTGGTTTGCTCTGTGACGAATATGACGCTTCTGTCTGTTTATCCATTTTATAAAAAAATACTTTTTTTGGTCATGCAAGTACTCATGCTAAGTCAAAACTGAGTAAATATTTCTTATGTTCATGTTATTTAATGATGGAATAACACATCAAACAAAACACTAGAGTAGTCAACAGTTAAAACATATGAAAGTTTGTTTTGCTAATTTCCAAGATTATAATGTTGAATGTTATATGAAATTATTATTTGACAGCTAACGAAAAGCAGTGAACTTAACAGCTAGCACGTAGGAATAATACTAAACTTTTGTACTTTAGAGTGGACCGATTTTAAATATCATTAAAAACCAGTACTATTTTGCGTTGGTGTGACTCATTTTAAAGCATCAGCTGAATGAATGAGTCATGCAATACGGCGTTATCACGACCAGTGGGTAGTGAACATTTGATCTTTCTCTAAATACGCAAATTACATTAACATTTGATTAAATCTTAAGATCCATGTAATATGTACTTTTAATCTCTGCAGCAGATGCTGCCAGCGAAGAACCCAAACGCGTTTTTGCTGAAGTAACAAACAATACCGAATATTTTAGGGAGCACATAAGCACATATTTTTATTCCCATTTTACACTTTTCTTTTTTTCATGAACCCAAACGCGTTTTTGCTGAAGTAACAAACAATACCGAATATTTTAGGGAGCACATGAGCACATATTTTTATTCCCATTTTACACTTTTCTTTTTTTCATGAAAAAATTATTTCTTCTTGATTTGGCATCAGAGCAGAAGTATTAATGTTGCAGTTATTAAAATAGTTTATTTTGTATGAAATGTGTTGCCAGACGGACATACAAATGTACAATGTGTTATAATTTATTTTCTTAACTTAATTTAATGCTACTTCTGTCTGCATGTATGTATAATGTCAATGTTGCCGATGCGCTCCATGACCCTATTTACAAAAAGCAACCAAAAGAAATCAGATCTTGAAAAATGATAAATAGATTCTTTTACATTGAACCATAGTTGGCTGCAAATCATAATTCTTTACCAATTATTTTAACAGAAAATATGAATATTATATGACATACTGTGTAATACACGATCAATGAACGTGTCGTAAAGTCGTAAAATGTTATCGGTGTTTCATATAAACTTATGGCTAAGAAGTAACGTGTTTTTCTTACCAGACGTGTTATTTTAGTACGCATGTACTATATTGTAAGATAATGACTGTCGCTACAAAAATTACATGAATTATTTTCCATATAACCTGGAAAAGAAGATCCAATATGCGCCAAATAGACAATATTATTTTAAAATTTGTTTCAATTTCAGCTCATGAGCAAATCAATTTCCATTGTGTATTGAACATGCAATAATTTGATAGAACTGAACAATGATGTTAATTAGATAAACTAACAAAATTGTTGCTTACCGCGTAATTTCCCATCAACATAAATAATCAATTTCATTACTAATCATGCGGACCACTGATTTTGTAAATTGCGGGAGTACGTCATACGTCCGTCGTATAAATACTGTCTTTTGAATATTTTTTTAAATTTTAAACTGCTAAATGACATACATAAGTTACATAACTCTCACCTTTGATATTTCCCATAATATTCAAGAAAATTCATTCATATCAATTAATATGATCTTGACCTATTTATGTTACATGCAGATAAAAAGTACAAATGAAAAATGAATGAAGTGTGTTGATACTTCCTTGTTGTGACTGAAAGGTTTATCTTTGTATCTGGTAAGCATTGATAATTAATAGGTACTTTCTAGAAAATGCCCAGAATGGCGAGTGTATCCAGGAACACAAATCTCGTCTCCGTTTTGACATTTGAAGTATGTATGATGACCCCACCCCACCTTCACTTGATGTACATCAAGGCATTTTTTTGATGTTGTCATTTATTTTCAGATTCAGATTCTGATTAAATTCATTCTAATGGAAAAATATTTGCCTTGTTCTTGCAGCATCCCACCCCATCAAATGCTACATGCTACGTATTTCACAGAAAATGATTTACTTTACTTTTACTACTTGTACAATAACAGGCATATATATGAATACGATTCCATACAGACGAAGCAAATCGTACGATTTTATTTACGAAATTATTTTAATTATCCATTGGTTGAAGCATGATACAACCTGGCATGATTAAATTCTAAAACAAACCTTGATGTTGTTAGTACGAACATATTATTTGTTTACTTTTGTTACGAGTCACGAGAATTGTCATGACATTGAATTGCAATGCATTGAACTTGACAGCATTAATAATGAATCCATTTTTCCATTTACTGAAGAAGGATATGGGGAATTATCCGAAAAATCAGCAAATACAACAATGATTGACAGTACGTAATGCTGAATTTCCGGGTGTAACAAGGCATGTAATCCTGTGTTTATTTTTTAACAATGACATGATTTAGTTTATCAGATTACATTGATTGGTACCAACGAACCGTGATAATGATAAGCCCCGATTTAATTAAATATTACGTCAGAAACAAAATATGATACATTCACTGGTCAGATAAGCATGAAGCTATTTTTTTATTATTACGGTGGAGGTATTAATTTGTAGCGTTGCGTGTTTAAGGCAGGTGTATTTGATGTATATTA
>JAHZMV010000746.1:1439-23189 GCA_027743765.1 Coecobrya sp. COE2
GAAGTAATATTTTTGCTTGCCATAATGTCGAGTTCTGCTCTTATTAGATTAATTTTGTGGTGACCCAACGGAATTTTGTGTTTCTCAAAAGTGTCACTTGCGTCTTGGTAGTGTAGATTATTATTCTTTGCATAATCAAAGACATTTTTCCATACCGTAAAAACAGTTGTCTTTTCATTTGCCCCTTTGAATGTGTACAGTTTTTTATATTCCAGCATATTTGTATCTGGTACATTTTCTGAAGGATCAGCGCTGAGAATTTTATATAATATTGTACCTTTTGCTATATACGGTTTGCTATACGTATATGTTAATTCTGATAATGCAACTTCATATCGATTTGAATCAATTTGTATTGGAATTGCAAAATGATTTCTGTAATTTACTCTGCGATTATCAGAGAAATGATGCTCGGACGCATCCGACTGCATGTGAACGTAGAAACTATCCATGTTGACTGTTTGCCTTTCCAACATAAACTGTGTAGTAATAAATTTCATATTCCCTATATATACGGACTTGGAGCAATTTCATTTCTACTCTAACAATTAGGTTTTGGTCATTATTGTTGTAATTATAATATTTTATTGTATTTACATCATGATGAACGTTTGGAGATGAACAACAGTGAAAAAAAAGTAATAAATTTCATATTCCCTATATATACGGAGCAATTTCATTTCTACTCTAACAATTAGGTTTTGGTCATTATTGTTGTAATTATAATATTTTATTGTATTTACATCATGATGAACGTTTGGACATGAACAACAGTGAAAAAAGTTCCCCTATTCATGGTCGCGTGCGTGCTTCCGGTTTCTCACCCTTTCTTTTCGGATTTTTTCAAATGTTCACTATCGGAGTATTTACTATCGTGCATTTGCTAAATGTAACAGAAATTATTTACTAACTAGTCCTATAGTACTACTACTAGTAACAACAATACATTCGTCATGATTATGAAACCAGAAAAGTTGCTTTTAGAAAGAAGCGCTGAAAACTACTATAGTTTGCATGAAATAAGGGTAGTTTGGTATAAGGTATTGTACATTATATTCCCTTTATCAAGATAATATAGTAATTAATAATGTGAAGTATCTCTAGTCATGTAAATTTCACTTGTAAATGGACCCATATCAGGTTTTGGCGAGAATAGGATTGTTTTAGACTGCCCGTATCTCCATGATCTTTGCCATTATTGCCTAGAGTCTAGCTCATCATTAATTAATTACTAGGAGTATATATTTATCTGTAGACTTCAATGTGGGTGTTGCAATTCTAACTGACTTAGACAGAGACAAGTACAACAGACGACTTTTATTGTGTGACACGTAAGGTCATTCGAATATTGGAATCGTTATGTACTCCTGGACTACAAACTCAGACACTAATATTCATTGCTTTCTCCATTTTGATACTTATTTATCAGAGCATACAATACATATTATAATCATTATACTTATTAGCAAATAATGTATATTAGGTTCTGAGTACCTGCAAGCAAGCATATAAAACTGTAGTGCTAGTGCAGCAGAAATGAGATTTAGTATATAAGCGTTGTTGTGCAGTTTTCTTGGCCTTAACGCTCCTGTGTTTGTCCAGTTCTCCATGTAGGTTGTATGGAACAACAACGCTGAACATAAAACGAATTGTAACTTTACTTTTGTGATATTGCATGTGTATCCCGTATCCGGCTAGGAAAGGCAACCAAGCGGAGCTATGCAGAGAGATGGTAATTACAGTAATAGAAAATGGGCTAGTTCTAGTTCTATCGTTATTTTGTATTGGAAGCCATATTCTGACTACTACACAAAATAAATAAAATAACGTTATATGGGTTATATGTATATGTACTGCAAAAGCAATAAGAAAACGAACAGACAGCCTGTTTGGCCATTTGCTTATTTTTATTTTTCCTTCTTACTACTTCTGTTTCGCCACTTTCGGATAATGTTGCTGCTTTTTGCACTATCCATTCGACTCTTTGTCTTGTTGTTGCTCATTTTTTGTAGTGCAATTGTGTAACAGTACTAGGAGGAGTGTTATATTGTTTATCACTCAGCATTTCGTCCAGTTCCGGTTAGAGGAGCACAATGCACAACGACCAAGCTAGTCACACACATGACACAGCCATTTTATAAATGAGGCTTCTTAAAGCAACCTATTTACTTGAGTACTGGTTTCTCTATGTTTTCAGAATCTTCTGGCTTCACAGCCTTGGCCATACATATGGATGTGTATGTACATAATATTATGTTTTGATATTATTTTTTGTTAAAACCCAAGGGGGAGCCAAATTGTTATTTGATGGTCAACGGTTGTTGGCAACACCATTCTGATATCAATAGTAGTTTTTGTAAGTTTTCCAATGTGCACTTGGAAAAACTGGAGTTGCTTTAGCATGAATGAAATAATGGCATGTAGAAATGGAAGTTCACTTTTAACTCTAACCTTCCACCAACTGTGAGAAGCCATTGTGTTTACCTAAATTTACAGCTCTTTACATTCACATTTTCATACATTATGAAGTAGAAGTTCCTTTTTTGAAGCTCTCCAAACGTTAAGTATGCGTACATTTAATACGTTAACATTTATGGTCAGTAAGTTATTGGAGCCCTCTTTGATTTACTCTGTATATATGCAAGTGTTTACGAAACTAGACCATACATTTGAGTAGCGCAAATGCGGATGTCGATTACGTGATCGGCATCATTACAAACTGTATGAAAGCACACTTGTTAAAATGTTTTAGTTTGCTAAAACGTAGTTTTTCTGAAAGCACTTTTGTACTAACTACTAAGAACTAAGAATTAATGATGTGGGATTAAGTCAAACAAACAATACAGTGTAATGAAATCGGATGTCGGTTCCTTTTTTCTTCAAATTTGGTGATAAATCAATTATTGTAAAATCCATTTTCCAATCTTGATGTCCTTGTCACCCAGACATGCATGATGCATTCTTCATGAAAGCTTGTTAGTGTGTCTTGGTCGATAATATATAGAAAATCGGTTAAAGTTCGTATAAGTTGTCTGAATATATGAATAAGTTATGCTTAAAAACATCCTTTAGAAGAACATGTGTAAACTCACTGCTTTTAAATAGATATAGAAAAAGATTACCTATAGTCCAAGTTACATATATCTAATGTACTTTCCCTCTAGATAAAGGTTCGTTTCCAGTAATATTAACTGTGTCATGATTATATTAAATACGTAAATATGTTGTAAGTTTTGGCTGTCCAAATTGATTTAAGCTGGATCCCACTTTCAACAAAAGCATTCTATTTTGTGTTTGGATATTATGGTTAGATGATACATGGTGGTGATAATTAGCAGTTGTGGTTTTACCAGTTTGGTCTATGAAGGATTTCCCAGATAGCCGGAGTATATGCGGAAATGAGGACCACGCAGTTTCCAGTTCCTATAAGAATGGGGAAATAAAATAGACACACACACATATATGATTTGCTATATGTATAAAACGCTTACAGTAGCTCTTTCTTTGAAATAGTGAGGCTGGACAGCGGATAGGCTGATCGCTTATTAATAGTAATATGCTCCCTTTGTTCCAATGAAAATTTAAATCCTATTTGTCCGGTCTACGGAAGTTAGATTATGTTGGTACTACTGCGCTAATAACTTCAATGTAAATTCAATCCAAATACCCTAAAGATTATTAAAGGATGAAGATAAAAACAAAACACGGGAGGTTACAGAATAACAAGAAGTTTTATCTTGAAATGGAACACTGATTAGTGATAACGATTCATTCAGTTACATTATATAGCTATATGATAGTGGGATATGGGACCAATTTTTGGATGCCTTACAAATTTATGTCTTGTTTGCTGATACTGATACGGAATATTTTTATTAAAATCCTTAATGTTGGTAGTTTTTAAGAACAGAACGTAGAGGTGCAATTAGTACGGTAAAAATAAAGTGAAATATTAATGATACACTTTTTTACATTTCAGGAGGACGCAAAGAGTAATCGAAAGGAGGGTAAGAAGACATGGATTCTTGACCCCGGAAGTAAGTTGTTTGTAATCTAATTTGCATCTGACTATTTAATGATTTTTAAAAAGGAACAGCAAAAATATTGATATATTATTCATTATGTAATGTAATTATCATTGGCATATACAAATGGATGACGCAACTCGTTTATTTTTAAAGTATTTATGTCTTTAGTAAAAACGACTAAAACAGTGTCACTTTTATGCAAACATTCCAAAACACTTTCATTACTTTTTTCTTTCATCATGAAAAAGTATGCTACATTTTTTGCATTCCACTTTAATGATTTTACAAACTGCTATATAAACAGTTAGTTCACATTGAGTTGCTTCCTTTTTAGCAAGCATCTCACCTTACAACTATAAACTTGTACATTATGTTATTTGTCTGTCTATACGCATCAACACAACAAACCATACTCAATTTCAGTTTTACTCATCACAAAATGAAGGAGTAGGATGCACTGAATAATTAATGTGGAAGTAAACAAGGGCCACGAAAGAAGTTGTGGCCAACACTGCTACCGACAACAACAAGATACTTTTCCGCACTTTTTGGAATATTCCTGCGAGAATATTATTGGGACAGGCCAAAAGTTTGCTGCCTGTCAGTGTTTCATGTTGCTTTCACCTGTCACTAGCATCGCTGGCTGGCTCGCTAGATTTATTGAAAGCATGCAATTTATCATCGTGCAATGTTTTACAAAATGACATTGACATCGACGATAGAATTGATAGTCCAGAGGCTATATATTGCTTTGATTGCGAAGTAGGGTAATATGCTAAATATTTTTAAAGCTTAATTATATATATTACCTACCAAGTTGTAGTGCCTGGGTGGGCGTAGCTATAGGACATTCTTTTTATTCGATCACGAAACCTTGAATGACTTAATAGGTCTATGTAGGCCTGTCTTGAACTTCTTTTGCTCCTTTCACAGATACATTCATATTTCATATTATTCTACATTTTTCATACGGATACCTTCCTAATGTGCGGTTTGTTTGTATTGATAGACATGTGGGGCGTCATCATCTGATAGGAAGATATTTCTAAAAATGCCTAAACAAGTGCATGTGCATAATTCAAGACATTTTAAATGAGAGAACATACGTTGACAATGTATACAAGGAAGAAATGAAGTGTAACATTAATTACATGATTTTTAAATGGCTACTACCTACACATCCATGAATTTAATCTACATGAAAAACTACAAAGGGTATGGTAACTCCATTAAAATGGGAAAAAGGCGCAAATGTTTTTACTTTACACATTGTATTTACATACACTTTGCACATTTATAAGGTATACATTCTGTACATCCCACCCATACGTCCTGTGTTTTATTCACACAAATACATATTCTTTGCAAACTTTGCTTGTCTGAAGAGAACCAAACTTAATATGGACAACAGACACGTGGAATGAAAGAATGACTTCTAAAGAATGCATGTCTGCATTACTTAGTTAATAATGAACAGGCTATATGATTATTACAAGTGGGGAAGGAAGCGAAAACTAAAATGAGTTCCGAAGAAAACGCGAGAAAGGTCATGAAGAATATACTACATGAATGAACAAAGGAAGGCAAGCATGGGTTGTTGTTTCTAATATTTACTGTAACGGAAAAGTAGTTTTTGAAAACTGGATTTACGGACCATATGAATCTGCTTTCAAGAAGAAAATTAAAATAGAAGCGTTGGTGAAGGAAAAATATAAGTCATGGCTTCTTGAATGTCGAGATCAGAGACATTTTAAAACGGAAAAGGGTGACTTCATAATTACTACATTGTTGACCAAAGTCACGAAACTAACAGAGTAGAAAGATTATGATTATATATGTTATACTAACAAATGCTCGCCATGATGACAAGGAAAATATATGGGGGAACGGCTGTATGATGAAAGATGACAAGGGATTTAATACGCCACAACTCTAGTGAAAGGGATACCCTGTTAACGGAGAAAAGCAAGGCTTGCATTTTGTTGTCATCCAGAAAAGATATCTTCACAGCGACAACTCATTCTGTTAGCGCAATATTTGTTTGTCCTCTATGTATGTACCTAATATTACATCAAGTTGTTAATAACGAAAAACAAGGTTGCATAAGACAAGTTGTCATCTAATCCCAAGGTCTGAAACTTTAATGTATGTTGTTGATGATGATGAAGATAAACGAAGAAGTTTGAATTTATCCTTTTTATTGTTATTGTTATTACAAAGCACTTCACATTCCACTATAATCTTTAAGTTTCGTTGACGTGTCAAAAGGTTGTTAAAAATTCCAGACAGATATCATCCGACCACAATCTGTCTATGTACGTTTTAGAAGGTTCAACATAATCATCAAACAGACCGTATCACGGCGTACTTGGCTATTCTGCCGAATGCAGACGAAGACGTACCAATGTTCAGTGTGGTGTTGTCGATGTTTTAATGTCATCGTCATAATAATATTCAAAGTTGAGAAATTCCCATAAAAGTAAGGTTTCTGATAGTAGAGAGACAGCCCAAAACACAAGTTTTTGTATTTCGTGTGGTAGCGTCAGAATCAGCAAATGATAATCATACCGTGGAGCGATATTATTATCACACAAGAGAATATTGCCACATTTTAACTTGTAAATTATTAAATGGCAGTAGTCAGAAACTCAGAATTTTGCTTGAGGAAACGGAACTTGAAGGAAAGGAAGGCAGGGGAGAAAAAGACTGTGTATTATGCATTGTAGATTCTATACGCACAAGCAGATCACTCGTGTAAAAAGTCGAAATTGTTGATGGAACGTAAAGTTGGCTCGTTTAATTTCCATCTCGGTGAGCAGAAAGCTCGTTTTAATATTTTATGTACAAGTTAAAGACTGAAAAACTTGCTTGTTATGTTGATGTTCGTTGCGGGTTCTTTTCCATCTTTTCTTCTTACCGTGACCGTGCATATTATGCGATTCGGGGACCAGGACCAGTAAAACCCGACAACACTGCGTGAGAATTGATATACTGTGCTGTATGGAATCTGGAAATTCCCTATTTTGCTCTACACGAGAGAAAGCCATACAATCTGCTCTGGTTACAAGCTTAAATGCATATTCTATTGTGTACCCTCTTTCGCGAGTCTTCTCTCTTCAGTTTAGCTAACAGTTGCTTCTGCTCTCGCTGCTATCAGTGAAATAAAAAACAGCACAGCGATGTGCTTATAATGTATAAATATCACAATAACACATGCAGGTTTATAATATTCATCTTATATACATGACTCCTCTTCAACTTTTTCTGGAAATGGTTTAATTTTTGAAAAGTTTCCTTCTTTTTGTTGTTTGTGGTAGTGCTTCCTTCATGTGGTACGTACACACATATTTTTATAGCAGATACATACATTACAAATATGACACCATAACTAACGTAACGCAAGCGGATACCTAGATATATTTATTTTTGAATTTTGGTCATGGAGTGACGCACATCCAACCACTGAAACGAGCGCCCGCCAAGCAAAAACGCTTCCCATTTTTACATCCTCTCCCTCTTAAATATGAAAAGTTGCAGAGAAAGGCTAAAACGCTGTGAACTTAACAACTTTTAGCTTTCACAGTGAGAGTGATTGGGTGATTCAGTCAGTGAAAGTTTTATATACATTTCTCTGTACGAAACTGCTTTACGCATTGTTTAGTTTTTCCATTGATTCATTCATTATTCTCACATCAAAGGGAGGTCGACGAATGACAATGATGTTCATCAAGTAAAGTTGTTTACGAATCAATAGAATGATGATTTTAAGATATCACTCATTTTTTATATACACGTGTTTCCTCAACACAAATAACATCACTTTTAGTTGATGCAACATCCATCGCTATGTTATTATTGGATCATGAAAACTGTTCAGGTCCAACAATTCTTCCATATAAAAGCGATGAAAGGTAAAAAATATTTTGGCATTCTTTAGTTTCATATATTTTATCTTATAGCAACATGCTGTAACGTAAATGTTCATCTATGCGCGTGTACACCTGCCTCCATATGGTACAACACACCTAAGTTGCCCAGAGTATCAAACTGTTTTACAAAAACCTCACTTCCTTCTTGTCTCCTTGTTTTTGTTCGCCAAGTTTAAAAGGAAAGTTGCTGCTTTCTACGGTGAGCATGTATTATACGACAATTTGTACATTAGTAAACCTAAAAGAGTAGCTGCCAGTCAGTAGTCAGTGTTATTGCTCTATAATTTTTATGAAAAGAAGCTATAGTTTTTCATGGGCCATTTTGCTGACTGCTGGTGACGGTGGAGGTGCGTATGTCTTTTAGCTTGACAATTACATATTATACATGATGATAATGAAATGAAACTTCCCTTTTTTCTGGTAATTCAACGTTTCAGCCAAAATAATATGTACCAAACTTACCAATGGTGAACCAGTGGTTACAACAAGTCGTTTGATTAAACCTACAGTCAACAGTCTACCCAAGACGGGAACGTGTAGACTGTAGACTGAAACTTTTAATATTACTGCAAACGTGTAAACAAGAATATTATAAAGAATGTAAAAGTTTTCCTTTTGTCAACCAACGAGTGAAATTGAAAGAATGTAGAAGTATGTATGTTGACGTATTAAAAAGTAAGAGAAAGCAATGAGAAAGTTTCTCTCCCAAAACTCCCGCACCCACAGTAAAAGGTTGTATATAGTGAAGTATTCCACAGACTATGTAAGGACTTTTCATGATACGCAGGGAGCAAAGGGAACACTAAAAATCTTCGCTTTTGTAGTTTGTATCCAAACAAGAAAATGGTAACGGCGGTGGTACACAGTACATAGAAACATATACTTTTGTTGATTTTGTTGTCAAAACAGACAGACATGCTTTCCCTCATTTTTATTCGCTCTGTTGTCAACTATCAAAGGTAACATCAAGAATGTCGGTTTCATACGCGCCTGTGTAAGAGACACTATTCAAAAATGTATCGGAGCGTGAAAGGTGTAGGCATAGAAACGATAGAGACAGTAGAAGAGGCGACAACATGGATTTTGTAGCAGTCGTTGCAAAGTAGTCTATTTTTGCTAATGTGAATAGGGAGGGAAATAGGACTTAAATGTTTTATGACTTTTTGACAGACTTTCTCGTTACCCTAGGTACATATGTTGTCTCATATTAACATGACATTTTATTCTTTGGGCAACCCTCTAATGCGTACATCTACCTCTTATTCGTGAAATAACTAGGTAGTCGTAAAACGTAAAAAAATATAATATTGCTGAATAATATATAAAATGAAAATCTGACCTACTTTCTGATCTCTAAAAAAGTCAATTTTTTAGACGTATTTTTTATTACATATATTTTGGTTTTCTTTTTTCATTCACTTTTTAACATTTAAAACTTGTTCCAATTTACAAACGCTGGATAAAACACAACGGAGAAGAAACTTGGCCGTTTCAACTTTTTGAATGTATAATAAATTGAAAAAAGTTTTTAACTGTGTTTACAAATAATTTTACAAAGTCCTACATTTGTTTCTTCCCCCACGTCATGTAATATGAATGAATAAATTGTAGAATTGTTTGCCAGTACAAATGTACTCTGTATAATTTAAGCAGCAATTACATGTTATACACTTTTAAAGCCACCCTCCACATCATTTTCTAAACATCCAAAAAATGTAATTTCTTTGTTGTATGTAACGGGTAATGGTAATGGTTTTTATTGATGCTGTACGTACGTAATACTCACACAACTTCTCAATTATTATTGCGAAATGTCTATTGATTTCCGGGCAACTTTATAAAACGCTCTGGTAAAGTTAGAGTTTACTTTTACTCCGTCTGTACACACGGTTTTCTCTTGAATGCTTTAAAGAAGTTCTGTGTTTTTCACAGAATTTTCTGTAAACAAGTACTGAAGCGTTCAGCCAGGCAAACTAAAAAGTTGGTCCGTAGCGGTATTACCAGCATCGATCAATCAGACTTTGTTCTCGTCACGGGAAAAGGTGGAACAAAATGATTGCTAGCATGAGAAGAAAATAGCCAATGTGAAAATCAAATAAACAAGGAAAGGCGAACCATACCTTTTTGCGACACAAAAAGGTCTACACATTCACAATCAATGTAAACTCTTATCTTATCAGGACCAGGGAAACATTCTTGAAAAGAAAGCTTATGATCTATCTCCCGTATCTTTCCACTTTCTCTTTTGCCTTGCTCTTATTTTTCTTATTGTCCACTTGAAACTAGGCAAATAGACGTATAGACTAGATGAAGTAGGGTACAAGTTCTAGAGATATTATTTAGGTTCAAATGAAGAATTTATAGGATGGTAGAGTACCACTGTTTATTTGTAACATTAAGCTGGAATATGTGATAACATCTTTTTCCAATTCACATACAGTCCCTTTCTTATAGCTGTTATGCCCCTCTGATTATTTTCGGCTCCTTCCGGTTTTACCTAATTCGATGAAAATATAGCTAGAAGCCAGATTCCATTTTTTCCAAGGGACAAATCAACTTAAGTTGTATATCTGGAACCAAAATGTAGAACATGGAATGCATGGAGCATTACATGAATGAAATTAGTATTTATGTTTGTATAAAATATACATACAACTCCTTTTATTGTAATTCAAGCCTGTATAAACCTTTGGGCTGTACATCCATTTTTGAAGATCTCGTTATCTCCATTTTCCATGGGCTGTAAAAAGCGGTAGTCTGTGCACACACTTGTCTCTTCGTGTTTACTTAAGATGGAATTAGGATTTTGCACATTTCATGTGTGCACATTCTGTTAAAAATGCATAGCTGAGCGAATCGTATTTGTATTTGTATAGCTGCCCAAGTAATACTATGAAAGACACTAAGAAATGTGCTATTATCAGCAAACATGAGAAATACCGACAAGGAAGCAAATGCGGTGTTCAAAACAAGGATTTATTCTAAAACTGCAGGTGAATACGAGCTGGAATAATGTAACGTTAGAACTGAAGTGTCGCTAGTACAACTTTATTGATAAGAGGGTTGATAGCTCTTTTTAAGACGGTTATCAAGGACATATTATAGGACACCACAACCCATAATATGTGACGGTTGAATTGTATGAATACGTGTTCCGGGTTTCAAGGGACATTGTTGAAAGTGCTATCTTTGGAGGAATGTACATAACCACCATTTTGTCATATCATAAGATTATTAGGGCAGGCATCAACGACACGAACAGACAGAAAGTGCAAAATTATTAAAATTGCTCAGTGCGCCCGGCACGTAATAAAGAGTTGTGTTTATGGAATATAGCTCCTCAGAAGAATTATAGATTCTTTACTATCACATATTACAGGTTTACTTATACATACTGCTTCTTTGCCTACGTGCCTGGTAGGCTTTACAAACTGAAGGTTTATCTGATCAAAGAGGAAACTAAATTGCGAAATTCCTTCAAAAGATTTACTTGTGTTTTTGCCTCTTGTGTGTTTCTAGTTGTTCGTCTTTTTTAAGTAATACAGCGCAGCGTTCTGTATGGTAGCCCCTTCTGTTGTCGTTGCCGCTGATATTCACAGAAGTTTTTAAGCTTTTGCATTTCGTGGCGAAGAAACTTTTTCCTTGACTGGGTGTCCCTTTTTCATCATGTTTCCAGTAAAGCGCACACTAGAACTACGTATAGCAGAATTCTCTTGAGATGAGAGCCAAGGAGAGCGGTGCTCGTGTTGTGATGCTGCGTCGCCTATGCAGCACGACATGCGAAGCGAAGTACTAAAAAGTAATCCTAATCCTTGTTGAGTTACTACTTAGTTCATAGTTCTATCTTCTGTTGTTGGTTCGTTGCTTGCTGCGTGACAAGAGTTTTTTTTATCTTGCCGTATATTATATTCTGTACTAGATGAAAGCGACGGACGCTTACAAAATACTAGAATCTAAAAAAAGTATAATAAGGCCATAATAAGTCATGCGCTACTCTTACACACTGTAACCGTACGCAATACATACATAGATTTTCATAGGTGAAGGGTGATGATATGTAGGTATTCATATAAACATAATGTGGGAATGTAGCTTCAAATTCAACCTACCTCCCCTGGACGTATACTTACCTAGGAAGTATATTAATACGCAGTATTATTTGTTGTGACACATGAAAGCAGTGTAAGATGTATTGCTCTCTTGTCAACTTGGTTCTTTACAGACTTTTAACTAAAACAAGGGAAGGTGGAAAGCCCTACTCTCCACATAGATCTCATATCAGCATCTCCTGAGACAATCCCCGAATTAGCTAAAAACGAAAAAGAGCTTTGTCTACTGTGTAGGTTAGTGCGCATTTTAACACGAGGTTGTAACCCTAAAACAAACATATTATTATGAAAGTACAACCCAGTCCAGTTTTAGAAATAGGAATTCTAACATTTTCTAAAACAAAACTCAATGCAAAAGCAAAAAAGAATGTTGTGTCGATGGTTGTAAGGAATCGACGTACGACTGCTATGTTGGAATGTGTGCAGTTTCCATTTCAGTTTGACTTGTTTATTTGCTGTGTCATCTATCCTTAAAGACGCTTTGTGACACTATGGAATAACATTTCAAGCAAACGAAGTGATAAGAATGCAAAAAATGCTTTTATAAGTACATAATACTTTGCTACTAGCTGCCCTGACACGCAGTGTTGCAAGATTGGGTTTTGCGTTGGGAGGATACGCAGGGAGATAAAAACGGATGTGAAGTTGACAAGAACGAATGCTTGCCTTCTTTACCTTTGCCATCATTTTTCTCTCAATTTGGTTGCTAACTTGGGCATATAAATATTTTATGTGTTCAATGTTAGATGGGGAGCACTTAGAGTGAGTAATGACAATCTCATGCTATGTAGAGGAGGTGATGTACGATTCCTATCATTATATAAAGATCTTACTGTAAGCCGACCATAGCTTATTTCATTCCCAAACACCGACCGTTACCCTTGTTATTCCATAAACCGACCCCATCCATGCTTTCTGTGGCGACCAAGTTAAGTATTCAAAATTATTTCTGTCAAAGGAGGTGCTTTCTCTTGCGTTCATTTCATAATATGTAATTTAAGTAAATTACACTGGCTCAAACCAGGAACCTTCAAATGAATCGTGCAAGAAATAATATAGTTAAGTAGCGGAAGATACCTTTGAAACCTTTGTTCTGAGTGAATAACAGAAAAACTCCCGAACTGTTTGATTGCAAATGTGTAGGAATTCAGAAGCTGTAACACTCATAACTTTGAACCCCATTGACCGAGAGAAGACAAGAAAGCTTCTGATAGAAGAAACAGAACATGGTCGTGTGAACAAACGCTCAAACAGATGTAAATTGCGATCTCGACACTGATGAATCAAATCTACGCAAGTGACTTGGAATTCGAAAAATAACGTCAATACAAACATACATACATATCTGGATAGCTTAAATTAAACACGCCAATTGAAGTAATTCGCTGGTTTTCTATTGGTCGTTTCAGGTATTTACATATATATAACGAAGATTAAGGCAAAACGTAATATTACTGTTTTGGGTCTCGGGTACCAGGATAACTCACAATCAGAGTTAATGCGGGAGTACATGAAAATACAGGGGGTACAATATTTTGTAACAATGGAAGACGTTGTGATTTGCTTACAATACGGTCGCTCTATGCAACATGCTTACATTAGTCTGAGCGGTTTATGCGTGGTTGTGCAAAGGAGCTATACCAGAATCCTTCCGTCATATTTTTACTAACAACCATGTACTTACGGATTTAAATATTTTGAGCCTGTCAACATAAATCCGAAACGGTTACAGGACCCCTAATTTGGCAAGATTTCATCCTTTGCGCATTTTATTTTCACAAGTCAAGTAGCGGAGTTTTATTTTCTCTTAGTGTGATCTGATGTCGTTGTCGGAAGTTAAATGTCCCATTATGTACTACTTTATGTATCATCCACGGGTAATTGGCAACCATTGTTCTCTTTTCACCTAATGTATGTATTGTACTGAGACATGCAAGTCATCAATGTCTGGTTAAAAATACACATGATAAAATACTACTGCTATGCATATGCATGAGATACAGATGTACTTTTGCACATTTACACTGAGATTCCTTATACGTTTCAATTTTCAAGAATGGTGACGATGATGACGCTTCTAATTAAACACCAGTGAAACTATTAAGTGTTCTCTGGTGTGCCTACCTGTCTACTCCCAGAAATAATTTTCATCCGTAGTCACTCGGAAAAGTCCTTTTCTTTTGTTGACAGGTTATTAACACCATGACGCGGTGCACATCACACACAGCTTATACCTTAACATAACGTTCAGTTGATTATACTACATGCACCATGCTTTGTTTGAAGCACTGCTCAAAGGTTGCACACGTGCAGGAATCATAGTTTTCGTGAACATGGTTTGCATATAAAGTAAAATAATTTTTCTGCGTATGTCTCCGCATATCATCTCAAAAGTATATCATAGTGGATGTTTTATGTATGTATCTTTTTCCTGTGTGTAAGTATGACACGCATATTGTTTGAACAACAATAGTATTACACTGTAACCATGTTGGTGTGTAGCAAAGGCTTTTCCAGATGGTCACCCAACAGCACATCATCCATTACTACATCAGAGAAAAATGGAGCACGCGAGAAAGGAGATGATGTTGCTGTTTGGTGGGTAGTGGGTGGTGTAGGTGCCAGCAAATTGCGTGAAACACTCGGAAGAAAAAGAAACAAGTATAAATGAATATAATTCTTTGTTTTGGTAAGTTCACTACACCAGCGTATGTAATGCTTTCCTCATTCTGTGACCACACATACCACAGCACATTGAGCACATCATCAATCAAGAAGAAAAGACTCTTGTAATGTATTTACCAATATACATGCATGCGCTATTTCGTTTTTTACTCATTTCTCCACTTGGCTGAATAAATACTCCGAGCCATGTAAGCATTTGTAAAGGGGAGAATAATATTAGTTCAGCTAGGCAATAACTATAATGATAGTGTTAGCCCTCAGACATGTTATTCCAATGGTTCAAAGTTGTTGGTGTATTTTTTACTGCTGCAGAGTTATGGGTTTCAGCTTTAGTTTAGCCATTGTGTATCTAAGCCATGTGAGTTACAATGAAGAAAAATACAGATACTCATTAAATGAAAGATGAGCTTTTTCATTTAGTAAGGGTTTTCATATGGAAAATGAACCAACAACGGCCGATATGTTTTAAACTTAGCTAATAATGTTGGTAAAATTTTCTTATTGGAAAAATGTCAGCAGATGACATTTTGCAACATGTCATGTCTACATTACACGAGGGCAAAATAAAAGAGGAAACATTTTTGTGAGATAAAATACTGGATGGAAAAATAATGGAGGCACATGCAGAGAATATGACGATATAATATGATGGCATATGTAGTGAAAGGTCAAACTAAACAGATTATTTATTATGAGTCTTTTCAGAAATATAAAATGGGCTTTGGTTTGACTCATTATACTATGGCCTAGAACATTGTGTTCTGTCCATTACATTTTGCATGAAAATATTAAACACAAGAAAACCCTGTGCCTGTTTTTGCTACGTATTTTTGCGATATAATAAATGAAAGATCATCTAATTTCCTTTCTCCTGCTGAAAGCCTGTATGTACATCTTGTGTACCATATGTAAATGAGGGAAATGACAGTATTATGATATCTACTGGAAAAATTACTGTGTCCCTTTTGTCTCGACTTTTCTCATTAAATATTCATTACCGCACACGTTCTCAGATTAAAATTGAATTGTGTAGTCATTTTCTTGTTAGGTTAAAGCACAATTATATTGTTCACAGAACAGCATACGGGCCTATACGCTCAACGAACGCATTCATTCCGGAACATAAAATTTTCTGCTCTTAAAGAAAGGGTAAATTGGGAATGATAGAAGCTGGTTGGTTCCTTCAAGTACAAGTAGTACATTGCCTAATGCCAAGCACGTACCCGACGTCTTGTTTACTTAAACGGCCCTAACGTGCAATTTTGTTTAATTTCTGTCTAACTTGCCTTCTTTTCCCGAGAACGTGTAGTACGCAGACAGACTAGTCTCGCGTCTTTACGCATTTAGGTAAATAATAATATTCTTCCAGTATTTACCCATGCCCACTGATTGTTTCGTTTGATCTGCTATCTGTTTGCACCCTTTTTAGTTAAAACCTTATTGTCATCCAGTCTACCCCTAGCACAGTAATTTGTTTGCTCGAGTGAGGTCCCAAGATATGGACGTAATATTTTAAGTACATGAAAATTATTCATTTATGCATGCATGCGTACTCGCTAAACCCATTAAATTTTTTTTCCTGGGTGAGAGAAGACGGACTAGAAACGTAAAATTAGCATTCCACGCTCTTCCATCATCTGCATAATATTAACGTTTTCGGATGAGTTGGCTTTTAGCAATACTTTCTGTAATTTATGCATGACTAAAAACCATAATGTTACATCGTGCACACACAATCATACAAAACAACAAGAAGCAAGAAAAGTAGGGGCTGTTGGCGACGTGCAAAGGGTTCGTGGTTGTAAGCTTTGCTCATCTCTTCTGTTGTTTTCCTACAATGATGGTGTACCAAATATTAGCTGCAAGTTTAAAGATTAAATTGCGGTATAAGATTTGTTGCGAGTGAAGATGCTAAAACTTGTCCCTTATAATAAACATGCTAGACGATGGCATAATATATTTTTTTACTTAGCTTCTTCTTGAGATGGCATATATGTATATGTTATGTACACAACAACATTCATACTAGACTTTCTTTCGACGATCTAGATTTGTAGGAAAATGCCATGCATCAAACTCCTCGTTGTAAGTCGTGAGAAGTGAGCAAGGAACTAAAAAACTATTATTACTGTATTCAAAGGTCTCTTGAGATAGAAAATTATAGTAATAATAATAATTTTATAAGGATATTTCGTGCTCAAGATTACTCTTTTCTTTTTGTGCGGTACGAGTTTGGCAAACCAAGTAAAAGCTGAACCCTGTTACCTGTCTTTAAAAAGGAAAAATTACGGCGAGGTGAAGAAGAGATATAAATACGCAGAATGAGGATAAATGGAAAATGGGTTCTTTTGGATTTTAGAGATCGTTTTCTTGTTAAAATATAAACATATTATATATTAGCAAGTGTGCATATATATTCTATTGCAGTATACTATATAGTACTGTTCTTTCTTCGAATTGACCATTTATGATTGCATAAGGTTTTAGTTGCATGACAGGCAACGTAACGTTTCATTAAATATTTCGCTCTGTAATAAAAAAGTAATTCCTGTTCATTGCCAAAACCTCGTACACTGTTCATAACTCATTGCATGGACGCATTTTGTTTATATACATTGTTACAGACGAGGGGAACCTGCCCCTAGCACGAACGAATTTTGTTAAAATTTGGTAAAATTATATTCTTTGCTGCAATTTCTTCATCATCTCCCTCTTGTTGTTTCTTTTCAGAGATGTAATTATTCCCAAGTCAAAGTTGAGAGAGTCAAATTCAGCAAAGTTGGACGAGACGACGGACAGCAAGGAGTATGATGAAGACGAAGATGACGACTCGGACTATTATGATGACGATGATGATTCTGATGAAGATCTCTTGCCAAACACGGCATCCTCTTCTAGTAATAATAATAACAATAATAACAAGTTGGACAAAACTTCTGGTTCTGTCTCTTCTAATGGTCTGCCAGCATCGTCTAGCGATCTTCTCAACAGCGCCGGCGGTAACAGCTTCAAGTAAGTTTTTTCCTAGTCTTGAGTTCAGGTTGAATGAAGGAGAATGTAATGTATTATGCATATCAACCTAATCAAGCAAAGGTCTGTTTGTGCACATTTCAATAGTCATAAAAGATAAACGAACGTATAATATACATACATTCGTATTAGTATAAAGTATAATACATTGTCGGACTTTTCTAGTAGGAGGTTAGTGCTCATGTCTTCTGCTAAGCGAGTATTGACCCCAAGTGTGAATCTGGTCGAGTTTGGTGTGCGTGATGGGTGTTTGCTCATTGTTGTAATGTGTAAGAAAAGGTGGAAGGAAAGGTGCACTTTTTAAACAAAAAAGTAGACCTATGCAACTTGCTCTAGTTAATTTCATTTTATTGATCCAGTGCTCATCCTGACTGGCTGTCAACATGTTTTGATTCCACGAGTGATTTGTGGATTTCCACAATACAACACTGCATTGCTGCATGAATTAATAAAGGGAAAGAACATGAAAAGTACATTTAGCAAAACATGACACACATTTATATTATTCAAAATAGAGGTTTATCAACTATGGCACGGTTTGTTTGTTTCATTTTATGACAACAACAATCACCAATCCCCACTGTTATCCTTCCAGGGTCATATCCTGTCATGCAAAGCATTTGACTGTGTTATGACAGCTGGATAGTTTCTTTTTTACCCTTACACCTCATTGACCGCTATTATAACCGCCATTGATGATATATATTTAAATGCTTGCAATATATCGTCTAACAGTGACTGTATAAAATATTTTGAAATAAATTCGTAATATAAACTAGAGCTGGGTAAAAGGCATAATTGATTGGTTAGAGTGTTTAGTCAGTGATTCGGATTCTATTCTCCAGTCCCTATTGATTTTGATACAAAGCAGCAACGTTGCGTACAATGAATCAGACCATTTCCCCTCAGGCCATATATGTGTGCAATTGGATATTGAAAAGGTAGAACAGTTACAACTAAGGGCAGTGTGAATCAGATGAAATGTTACTCATAAAGTTTTTGCAATACTTTATATAGGTTTACAATTCAATATACAAAACGCTCACTAATAGTCGCTACAACACTCTACATGATAATATTCACCTACTATCTACATCACCTCTGTGGCACAACAAGGTGAAATATATATGCATTATACAAAAACGTGGAACGGAAAAATCGTTTGGATAGACCGATGAAAACTTGCAATGCGTACCCTTTTAGCAAGCTTCTTTTGTTCCTCTGGCTCGTCAGTGTTACTCACGTAGAAATAGTTTTAGAAGCTCTTCTTTCTCTCTTGAAACCGTTTGGATTTCCTTTACTCATGGTTTGTACACTGATTGGACTAACCATAAACGAAGAACGTCTTTCTACACTTCACTACACTACATCGCAGTATTTTCTGTTTTTCTACCAAACCAAACATGAAATCATGTAATCGTGGCTGCGAACTGAACTGACACGAACAGCTAACATAACAGGCTACAGTCATCCATTGGAAGTATTGCTGAGTGAATGAAAGGAATGCATGTGTAATCCATTTGGTAGTTTGACCTGAGAGTTGAGTGACTAGTTATGTGGGGTTATGTGGCTACACGATGCCCAGTTTTTGGTTTTTACATTTGATTGCCACTTGAAACCAATTCACATAGTTTATGTCCGAAAATATGGTCCGAGCAACGGTACACGATTTATTTAATATAAGTACATGCTTATGCCCTTTACCGAGTGTCCCTTTATAAATAGTTAATTTCATTCTCAGTTTGGGTTAGTCATTTATGCATTCCGTATTGCTATTTGTCTCGTACCATGTCATTTTGATGGATTTGCGTTGTGATGGATGCTTTGATTGCTTGCTGGGTCACTGGAGCGAAGTGACATATTTCGCATGCTTTCGTTGATTTCTACGGTTTAGCGAAGCTATTTACTATTTGTCCATTTGCAGTAATCGGAATAGGATTGCTCGATTATAATTGAAATTTCTCAAATAAGCTTTCGCACGGAATGTAAGTTGACTAGACATAAATTCTACTATAAATGGAGAGAAAGTACACACTGGTACATATGTATAATATATATGAAAGGTTAACTAACGAACTCTCAGGATGAAGATAAATTATTTTCACATTTTACCTTCTCACTCAGTGTGAATTCCTGGAAAGAATAAATTTAGTGAATCCTTATACGTTGAAACTGAAAGCGGAAAAAATATTTTCTTGCATGTGGAAAGTTAAAATGTATTTAAAAAGCTGGGCCTTATGTTTGAACAAGGAGGATCGTCTTGTAAACTGAACTGTTTATGAAAAAGAGGTCTAAGGATGAAGAGGAATCATAAAAAGAGGATTTTCCATCGAATTTGAAAGAGGACAAAAGACGGCTGAATTTTATAAACAGTTGCTGGTACCTGAGATTTTTTCAACTGTATACTTTGCAAAAGCTTCATCATACCATTATTGCAAAAACACAAAGATTCACCCACCAAGTCTCCATGTTCAAGTTTGTGAGAGTGAGTAGGTAACTGCCAATTTTTATATTCTCTTTGATCCCTCCATTCAAGGCCTTATTCATGGGCCAAGAGAAGCGAAAATGGAGAAACTAAAGTTGTCCTACAGGGAAACATAAAGGAACTGAGAATAGTGAAAGCGGAAAGTCGAAAGACTCGTTGCTGTATAGCAGCATAAATGTATGACGAAGCATATTAAAAAGTAACAGTAGGCACCACAAGCATCGTCTATATAGCATAAGTAATTCAGACATAGGGCTTTAGTCTAATGGTCCCTTGGAAAAATAATACATTGAAGGTTTTTACAATGAAGAAGAAATAAAAATGCGTGGAGGTAAATTGGTATGCATTATGTGTAAAATAGCAGTTAAAAATTGCAAGATACACTTTTTTAAAATTAAAATAATTGAAAGGCCCTCTAATTTTCTCGCTAAGAAGATTTTGCTGACTCTTCAAACTAGTTTTTCTTTTAGTTGAAAATTCCAAGGCTTCTTTTATTAACTTTTATTAACTCTCTTCATTGTCACAGACGTGCTAAAGACGAAGGACTCTGGAATAAAAAGTTTGTTTCATGTTGGCAGAGTGAAAGAGAAAATGTAGTAAAACATGAAAGGAAGTGTTAACAGAAAACAAACTGACTAAGAATGTTTTATTTTTACAGTGTACTTAAGCCTATAACTTTGTATGCATATCCACCTATTCCTCCCTCCGTAAATTTTACAAAATAGGCTTGGCAAAAAATCCACAAAGTAGAACATGCTAATTTAAAAGAATCCTAAATTGTTCGCACTTCAAACGTCAAGCCAAAAGAAACATACACTTCCCGGTTATATTTTGTGTAACGTAAAGAAGATTTAAGGGGTTCGGCTAATTGGACGGTTTGAGTGTATTATTACAACACAGTGATCATTATTTCGGAATTTTGTTGGAAATTTAAGCAGCTTACTGTCTACAACGTATGGCATGGATTGCCAGTTAATTATTTAAAATGTGTAGTGTGATACAAAAAATATTTTGAAGTGTATTTATTGAGCGGTAGCATCTAAACTTTCTCTCTCTTACTCTTCATAGTAGTCAAAAAGCTGTTGTTAGTATTGTTATTGGTTTAGCTTTGTAGGTATTTACTTTACTTTTAATGAAAACTCTTCCCTTCCTAATTAACTTGTTTTTTCTTTAAGCATTTTGAACAAATTTTGTTGTTTGTTAGTATGTATATTATTTCTACACTATTCCGCAATTTATAATTGGATACTTTTCTTAAGTGGTTTAAGTAAATGTATTTAAAGACATGAGTATCTGAGATGGCTTGAATCCATTGGCTTCTAGATGGCTATGCATTTATATGTATTCTCCTGATGCATTACGGGGCTGATGCAACACTATGTTAGCCAAAAATGTCCGTCTGGGTTCGACATCGGCCTCATGCATGATCCGATTTTCACCAAATTTGGCAAGGATTCCATACATTTATTTCATGGGAAAGAAAT